>JAZGTK010000164.1:103052-125456 GCA_036877625.1 Ambastaia sidthimunki
ATGTACACAAAACACTGCACACACAAGTGCTGATAGGCAGAAAGACGTAAATGTAACAACAGATCAATGACCCAGTCCAGTCACCTATAGCACATCAGAAGCCACAATACCCAGAAGAGGCCCAGAAACACTGCTACAAAAGCCCCATCTTTACGTCATCACACAATTAATCAATACAGTCAAGTAACGTAATCGCTGCCTTTCTTTTATTAAACCGTAATCATTGGAAAAAAACGACTTCTTTGTCACTGCAGAATGCAAATTAGAACCAATTAGTCTGCTTTGCATATACCACAGCAAACACGGATCATTTTATTGATGAAACTGAAGCAAACAGTGGAGAGTACCACATAATACACTGGCCACCGGGATTTAATGTAGACAAAGACGTGATCCATGCCAATTACCTGTCTGATTATAGGTGTACTGGAAATCAATACAACATAAAACAGAGAGACCATGAGATCATGTCTCCTCACCACACAAGGCGAAGACCACGCTACGACCTTTCAATATTGACAGAAGTTTTTACCGGGGTGCACAAGTTAATGCATTAGAGTTGGGCAACTATATTTGCATCAACTGCCTACAGTTTGCTCTGCCTGTCACTCAAATGTAATGATCGTCTTTAGGTGGAAATAAATTGGTTGACTAGAATGGCATTCTGGGATTCTGCTCTAGACATATTATAATCTGAATGTATTGAGTGCATTTGCCTGTCTCCTGAGAGGACTAAATGTCCAGGCTGTGCAGTTAAAAACATTCCATTCATTTTAACTTTTGCCAAAGTACATATTTAAATGCCAAAAATATAAAAATTTATAATTCATTATTTGAAGAGAATTTTAAGAAAGTCAAGGGCACAGTCACACTTTTTTGTATGGATCTTTAGTCATTTATTAAACTTTAATGAACAGTGTCCAGTACTTCAAACATTATTTTTGATTGAGCATAGACTTATGTTTGAGTATTAAGTCAATTATTTTTTTTTACATTTTATTTTCTTTTACATTTAAAAGGAATAGTGGAACTCAGGCCATCATATAGGGATGGGGGACTGGGAACCCACTGACAGTACTGTAGTTTAAAAAAGTGGTTAGGCATTAAACACAAAAGAGTGACTAGAGGTAAACATTTTGTTTTGCAAACTCAGAGTTTTTCATTCAACAAGGATAGATATGTAAATCACATAAGTAAATGTGTTGTGAGTCTACATCACGGTACTGTATGTTTCAGACTATGTCTTATCTACAAGTGACACTTATAGGGCCTAAAACTACTTTTCTGTTGGATCGACAGATGGTCTTGGTGGCACAACAAACATTTCTGTATAAATGTCTTTCTCTGGTCAAGAAATTTGCATATATTCTCTATATACAGGTTCTTATAAGCTTCTTGTTGGGGGTTCTAGGTTGGGGTGAAACATCATACGTTAAATTTGAGAAACTTTATTACAAACACTTTGATTTACAGTCAAAATGCAGTTTCGGGAAGCTAAAGCTATTAACAGTAAATCCTTTTAACTACACGTATACATACACTATACTGATAACATGTAGCAGAATTTCATTTACTATAGACGCTTCAATTATATACAGCAAAAAGCTTCTACCGATTAAAATCTCAGAGATCAGGAATCAGGCAAAAATAAGAGTGAGTCAGGATAAAGCGAGGGAAAGAGAGCAGCCATTATAAGAAGTGGCTGAAGAAACAGCTTCTAAAAGAAATTAAATCCAATTAGACTCAGCGTGACTCTCCCACAAAATAAATAAATGAAAGACGGAGAAAGGCAAATCTAGCTAAGACTGCTTCAGATTGTTTTTGTTTCAAGATGAGTAAAATCAAAGCCTGTGGCTCTCAGCTATAGTGGCAGCGGAGGACTTGCGCTATGATAAATTAATATGTCCTTGGATGCATGAAGAAACTATTCTCTCCTTGATGAAAACAGCTCACATGTACCCAGTGCTGAGCAAAATAAGCTTTTACAGAACTAAAGCTTTTACAGGGAAGATTGAACATGTTAATCATACAGTATAGATTGTTATGACAAAGGAAATGAACCAAGCAAGTGTGTTTTTCAGCAAAATCAATGTGTAGGATGCATAGAGCTCACCTGTAGGATGGGGGTGGATGTCCCTGGGCCTCACAGCTGAAGGTGACCTCCCGACTGGGCTCATTAACATGGAGCGGGAATACAATACTTCCTGGCTGTTTGGTGAATACTGGCCTCAGAGGACGGCTGCCTTCAGAGTTGGGGAAAAGACAGAAAATTACCTTTCTAGTCAATGTTAATTTAAGTAAGCTATATGCTAGAGCTGGATAAAGCTTTTAGAGTCAGGCAGTTGTGGAAGTTATATGTTTATTGGATGATAGCCTAGCTGTCATTCAATAGCTGTGGGCAAGTGTAGCTTTGGGGTAATCAAAGAACACGTGAGATAATTGTTGGCAAGATGCTTGTTATACATTCAAGATGATTAAATCATAAAGATCATTATGAGCAAATCACGTGTTAAAATACAGAATATGTGAGCCGTATATCTAATTTACAGTGCATGGAGAAGCAATATAGACAAGGCCTACAGTACAGTGCTAAAACAATAACTTTCTTTACATATACTTGCCATCCAGAGCTGTTTACCATTCATGTTATTTTGTTACAAAATAACAAAAAACAAAAAATACCAGAGCTCACTCGGTTTTCAAGAAACACATAGTCCAACTTACTGTAAGCTTGTTAATGCAATTTCCTCATACCAAAGACACTAACTTAGAAGAGAGTAGCTTAATTATGTGTATCGTTAAAAGTGTAGAAATTTTGTGGTTTATTATTCTCCATAATTACATGTTGATGGTTAAAGCAAACCACTTATTCTGTCTTATTAAGAACAAATTACCTTCAGCAAGCTGAGACATCGACCAGACAATAAACAGGACAAAGAGGTTTTATGCAGGAGTGAATCCAATTTGCATAATCTAGAACTCATTGTTTTATGTGGATTAATACAATATACAGCCCATTGTTGTTGCATTGTCCAAAAACTTCGAAACACAGAATCAAAATGTTTTGTTTAAAACAAAATATATATGCTAACTTAAATGTTTGGTTAAAATTAAAATTATATGCATGGAAACTATACCTGACTGTTTTGGCTTTAAAACCTTCAAACATGAGGTCAAAAGAGTGCAAAAGCAACTGTAGCATGTGTCGAATCTGCACTTATTTGTTTATCGGAGGTTTTACAGTATTTGAACAATTATCAGTAGAGTCAGGCTTCAGACATGCATTTTTAGCCAAATTACTTTATTAATACCTAAATCTTAATCTTAAGAATTATTTTAGAGAAAGACATCCTCTTGAGAATTTTTTAAACATGCACATGCTGTACCTTGGGTGTAAGCTGAATAAACGCATAAAAATTGCAAAATGCATAAAAACTTTTTCTCTGCACAAGAAACGTTAAATTTCTCTAGCTAATGTTTAATTAGCGTTTCAGTAACGGAGCAGAGGTGGTGTTCATTGTGCTCATCTGGATGATAACAGAGTATAGAAGGGCTCTCGGTGGAAGTGTTTAAAATCTATTGAACGGGGAATAAACTGCACCAGGGCTAATTTCAATCTCACTGTCAACAAGGGCTTTAACTCTTAAATGCTACAGGAAGCATGAAAAGATGAAAAAACGTGAGGACAAATGATAAATTGATACTTCACCACCATAATATTGACTCACATTTCTCATTAGCCACCAAAGTGCTAGTTGTATCATATTGCTTACAGCTTGGCTTCCTCCCTTTGCATCCTCTTATATGATTTTATTTCTATGTTAAACATTGCCGTCTGCACTAATCCTTTTACGACTAACCGTACAGCTAAACAAAACATCTGCGGCACTTAATTTAATTACTAACATCCATGTGCAGTGATATTTATAATTTTTGCAATCATAAACGCAACCCCATGATGGTGTGTAGGATTCAGTACATATATTGTACAGTATATTTTACATGTACCTACCAAAATGATCTTATGCAAACTTTAGATGCACACGGACACTGAAAGTTAAAATTCACATTAATTATTGAGTGACTCAGCCAACAAAGGCGGCCGGTCTTATAATTAAGTCTCTGAAATGCATCAAACGGGGGCGTCTGTATTGATGTGCCACTAAAGCATCTGTCTCTTTCTGATCAAGATGTTCAAAATCATCATGAGCTGTTTTACCCAATTTAGCATTTTTCATACAACAGCTAAATGAGGCGAATTTTGGGACCTAAAGACAAAAATGTGTAAATAAAGACATAGGTGACAAATGATTTTAAAACTTGCTGCGCTGATGCAAACCTTTCAGTAATTAAGATCCGTATTTGCTAGAGAACAAGCGGATGCTACTGACAATTTCAAAAACACCATGTAATCACATGGTTTCGTGACACTGCAAATAGCACAAAATGTCATTAAAATATTGATGGGAGTAACGTATAAACCATGTCAATCCCTCAGCCTGAGGATTAGAGGGCACATTAAAAGGATTTAGCTTTGGGCTGTACTGGTAGCATGATTTCTCTCGGCATACCACAGCTGTTCAAAGAGACTGAGAAATTATCTATCCCTGCTCAGTGCAGAATACTAACAAGAAGTTTACAACACAACCCTGGTGGACAGGGAGGTCATTATGAAGGAAGTTGAAGCGGGTCTCTCTCTCTCTCTCTGACTCTGCCTGATGGACGAATATTTGTAGCAATGCACAACAACCCATATCCCCCCAATAAAGCAGCACCAGTGATGGAGGAAAAGGCACGGAGCAATTTAGAAGCCCAAATAATCTTAAATTCAATACCAGCTGACAAGCTGCTGAATTCAGCCAGCTGACCTCAGCAGGGTGATGTTGGGGGGGTTGTCTAGGTGTTAATGTGGCCTACAGTCCGTGTAAATCTGATTCAAGGGTTTTATTTATTACATAAAAAAGCCAAATTTTTTTTTAATCACATACTCACGCAAACAAACAAACACACATGTACTCAAACAACTGGCTTGGTGCTCAGAGTGTAGAGAATTAGAAATTTAAAGAATTGCGTGCTGTATTCAGGTAAAATTGGTATACAATTTTCCTTAACCTTTATACAGAAAGTTACGCAATTATGAAATGTATTACTATATAATGATGTTAATAATGCAGCCATGAACTTGACTCAATGACATGACACTAATCTATCATTTAGGTGTCAATCATAGTCAAGAAAAGTGTTGCATATACATTTTTTGAACTTGTATTACTAAATCCCTATACGGTAAGAACATACCCTATAGACCAGACCCTACACATTCTACAGGTTTATTAAACATTTACACTGCCAAAATGTATTACATTGTATTGTCGTTCATTTTCAGTAAGAGGCTCATATAATTAGAATCAGAGCTGTGGCTCAATGGTTACCACATGTGCTACTGCTGTGTTAAGCTGTGTTAAGCTCATTCTGGTAAAGACATTTCCTAGTCCTGTTTCTGCTCTTCCTCCCCAACAATTTACTCCTAAAAACAGCACACATGAGAGATGTTATGGCTGAAGATACATGTATTTCTCTTGTTGTGACTCATTTAATCAGCCACACTTACATCCTTGAATCCATTTGTGTTCCGCTGCATTTACAATTAACTGATGCCATATGCTCAAACTTATAGTAATTACAGCAAACTGTTTTATATGGTGTAATTGTTTACAGTGTGTTTTTTTTTTAGATAATGTTTGAAGAGATGAAGCAAATGAGTTCCTGGATTCTTTCATTCAGAAGTAATTTTTCTTACAGGCTACAGGTGAATGCTGGTAGTTTAATTAAGTCAAAGATATCAAATAATAGTTAACAGAGGTGAGTACAATTGTGTTTTTGTGTTTTGTAACAATTGCTGTTTGTAATGTTCGAAAAGTTTATGAAATTAAGATTTAAGTGGAGTGAATAAAAACACTGAAATTGATTCACAATGCTGTATGCACAAAATTGTTGCTGCTCAAAGGTTGCCCTTACAAAGCTCAAAAGTATCAATGGATTTCTTAGTTATGTTTCAATAAGCCTTGATTTTGTACAGTATCAGATCAGTCTCTTAAAATACAGACTTTTGCTTAATCTCATTGCTGACAAATATTGATTGTAATTGGCGGAGAAAAAACAGGTTTAACATTTTAAACAACAGTGACAGACAATCACATGTGACAGGGATTTCTGTACATTGTGTAAAACAGCAAAGAGCAAATAACCGTCTTAAATCAAAAACTTGAAAGTCAAGAGGTTTGTGACCCTTCGTTTGATTGAAAGACAAATGTAACTACTTCATCAAATAGAGATCAATAGAGGGCTTTTGTGCTTCCACTCAGCTAAATGAGAGCATAAATTGTGTTCTCCAATATAATAATGGCTGGTAGATCCATTTGCACATTAACCTTTTCATGTCTCTCAAATGGCTGTTAAATTATATCTTCTCACTTTATCCAACTTTGACAGATTTGTACAAAGCAAAGTGGTCTTTATATCAAGCAGTCTAAAGTCTGCTGCCATTATATCACAGGAGACTCAATTCTCCACAGACCAGTGACATTGCAGGTATGTCTGAAGGTATATTCTTCTCAAGAAGTAAGCGTATATAGTGCCTGAATGCACATAAAGTGTTGCCACTCTCACCTACATCATTGCTGCTCAAAACGTGTCAGTGTTTAGGTCCTGGAACAATATTTTTATCTAGCAATCAGATTTATGGTTGGATTTAAGAACTTATCCTTATCAACCAGTCATAGGAGTCATAGGATATATATACTGTACACATACATACACACACATATACATACATATATAAATATGTATATATACATGTGACAAGCACACGACTACCTATTCTTTAACTTTTATTCATTGTCTCCTTTCTGGACCTTTATTAAAATAAACCGCCTCTCGGAGGCCTGCGAACTATCTGTGCTCACCTCGTGACCTGGATGGTTTTAGAATTCACAAACACTGTAGCACCTTTAATTGGTTCCAGAAGATAAGAGACCTGCCTGAATGGGGTCCTACCATTAATAGAAAATGACAAGGACAAACGTATGCCACAGAAACAGAGTGGCAGTGTGTAGATCAGGTTATTAGGATGCTTACCTGAAAGGCACCCCATGAATAATTGCAGCACCAGCAGTTTCCATGACAACCTCATTTTAAGTATTGGAGGTCAGCAGGAGCTCGCATTCAATTGAAGGTAAACAGAATGCCTTCTTTGTCCAGACTGGAAACTCTGTGCCCTGAAACCACAAGACAAGAAGAGAAGAGTCAGGAGGGGTTAGCCGGCCTAAAGCAGCCAGATTTAGTAACACTTTCAAACCAAGAAGGAAATCAAAGGTGACATCTAAGAACATGTTAATGTCATACTCCAATAACAAGAGATGAATCAACTGGTGGGAAAATGTACATATGGAAAAATTTTGTTAAAATCAATAAAATAGTTACAGCATAGATGAATATACAGCACTAGTTAAACTGCACTTTAATTCTGCACCTAAAACTTCCATGAGATCTCTAATATCTCAGTTGGTTCTCCAAGATTAATGAGAAGAGCAGACAGAGAATTCTGCTTTATCTTCTCCTGCTCGCCGACTCCAGTCACCTGAATAAACATGCTCACTGTCCCATGTTCTGACACCCCATTTTGGGTAGAAGATTGTTCAGTGTAATGACATCCAAACTCGAAATTCGCTTCCACTGAGTTTACTTGACATCTCCACTATCTCCACCTTTATGTCAATCTTTGACCAGCGTTTTATTGTTTTTGTTGTTGTAATTGTTTTGTCTTTACACTGTTGTCATTTATATATCATATTTGTACAGGGACCTTGAGCTTAGTAAATGCTTATTATTAGATTTTTCTGTTGAAAGAAAGAACCTCATATACTGTTTACAGTTTCAAATATCTCAGCAATTTTTTAAACAGTTTTCATATAAAAATATAGACATTTTAATATGAACCTTTTCTGAGCTACACAATCCATTCAAAAAGACTTATTTATTGAGGTATAACAAAGCTTCATTCTATCTCAAATCTAAAGAGCCTTGTAAGATCAACCTCAAAGCAATACAATTTTACTTACTGGGTGGAAACTATGGTCATAAAAATGAAGTTTGCATGGGTCTGATAGATAAATACATCAAGAATATAATTATAGTTTAAATAGAGTACTCCTAATAGCTTTTTTCAATTCTGCTTGGCAATAGCAAAATGCTTTAAAGACAGAAGAACTCCAAATCTTTAAATTCTTGTATATCATTCACTTTCTTCCATACAGTAAATCCGATCATCTAGAGGCAATATGACACAAGACTATACAAACACTCCAGCATGCATGCAAATTAATTATATATATTTTTTGCATGTTTTTTAAATAAAACAAAAATGGAGTTTGGTTATGAATCAGACAGTGTTCAACATCACTTAATTAACCTCACAATGTTAACCATCCTGGTGTACAATACTGACATGTTTTTCTAAAGAGTATACATGAACAGTTTTCAAGAGTGTACTTATCTGCCATGGACAGAAACACCATTTACTTTCATTGAATCAGTACTGCTTCTGTGAGTAAATACACATGAGGCAGTATAATCTTTATTTAATCCTTACTGGTGCTAAACAGTTGTAAAATATTTAAATTCTTAATACAGTACTATGCATGACAAAAAAATGTACAATATCATACATGTGCATGAGGTTTTTTTTGTATTAAATTATATACTTTGGTTAATCCTTTGAATTTTATGTGGAGAGTTTAATGATATCTTTATGGGTCTTTGGCATTTTTATTTTAAATGTATTTGAAAAACAGCTGATATCCACAATGAACGTGCATGTGATAAGATTTACAAATCGCCATGTTTGATGGAGCTTTACCTCACATGGTCATCCAGCAGAAAAGTGCTTCACCTAACACAACAAATTTGGATCTGTTCATTACCAATGCAACAATCAGTTGCATGAATGCTCATCAATGACAGACGCATTAACAGGAATTGAACAGATGCCAGTTTTAAAGGAAAGAGTTATGATAGCCTGACATCTTTACCTAAACAAGTGAGGCTTTTGTGGAGGTCTAATTTCACTTATTCAGCTTACAAAGATGGAATAATACTCAGGCATCCACATATCACAAATCTATAAACATACACAAGCATATATCAATTGTCACTAACCATATACTGTGGGTCCACATCAGATCAATAAATGAATCTGATAACATAACCTTTGAATACAGGAAAATTACAGTAAACTGTTGTAGAATGTCGTTCTCACCCTTAGAACGCATGCTTTCTAATAGTGAGTTAAACGCTTGTTTTGTTTGTGTGATTGGCAAAAAGATTGTTTGTCCATTATGGCGCGTGGATGCGTTTCAAAGCTCACCACACATGACATGCAATATATGCCTCTCTTTAATAGCTCAGACACACTGCCAACAATTTGAGCTGAAAATGAGCCCACAGAGGTTTTCTTTGTTCTCTGTGTGTTCTGCTTGATGCTATAACTCTGTCTGATGCCATAATAAAAGCCAATTTATGGCATGTTTCATACTTCGAAGTAGACAAGATGTCTGGAATATTTGCAGACGACCACGTTTACACTGCAGTTGGACAAAGGGAGCGTAAATGCAGAGCTGAACAACTATCTGAACACCACAAAAACGTGTAAGAGCAAGACTATGCGATACCCGGTTTGAAAGAAGTGTTGGCGCTGAGCTTGACCTTGGCACTAAAATCCATCAATTTTTCAATGAAGTCAGTATTTAAAGAGGCTCTGCTAGGCTGTTGATGGGATTCACACTTACAGTAATGCTTTGGTGCTCTCTGCTTTTTAATCATAAATGAGACAGACACCCACACATTCCAGTTCTGCCAGGATCTTGAAGAGAAAGTAACACTCTAAATCGTTTACTTAGCCTTCATGACTTGACTTGATCTTCAAACACCATCTTCAACCTAAGTTTCCCTGTAAAACTGACACTGAGCTCACCTCCATGCAGCCACTGCTTTACAGAGTTCAAAATGAACTGTGGTATTGAAACCGCAGCTGATGGGAAGATTTGAGAGCAGCAGGCTGAGGAACATTGACACTGAACACTGAACTTCAATCTGTTGGGTGTAAATGAAAAATTAATGTTCAACATCTGAATGAAGCAAGTAACCACAGATACATTTATCTAACACTGAATGAATGTCTAATAAGGCACCACAGTTAAACTTGTGGGATTGTAGTCACACTTCTAATCATATTACACCAGTCTCTCTCCATTACTTATGGGACAAAGCTAATGCTACCCCTTGACTTCCTTTGTAAGTGCCAACAAATTTATTTACAATATTTGTAGTTGTTTCTTGTTTTCGTGAACTGAAATTAGTTTCTATAGCAGAACCTAACTCAGATTATTTCTTTATTTTATTACAGGGGTGACATTCAGACTGAAACTATTTGTACAGCTGCAGATAAAGACAGCACTTTATTAATTGGCTGTGAAACTGAGTACAGAGATCTAAAACATGAATCAGTAGGTATGGCATCATATCTGAGCCTGAAGCTGCTGCAGGGATCATCGCAACATAAGCCTTCTATGACTCAACAAGCAATGCTGGCAGATGGGGAGAAAATCTAATACTGTTTGTCAAAGAAGACAAGCCTCCCTCCTTGTCTATTCTCCTCACCTTGCTTCAATACAGAGACGTGTGCAAATATTCTGTGATCCTATTGATGCCTTGAGACATCCAGTGTTTTTTTATATACTCTGTCAATCCAGCAGAGTGCAGCAAAAACTGCCTCTACCTCTAGTTCTGTTTACGGCTGTATATGAATAACCCGGCACTCATCTTTATTCTGTGTTCTGTTTGGTCTGTATATACTGCCTTACTTAAAAAAAATACTGGTTTATATCTCCAGTCTCAGAAAAATAAAACAAAACAAGACAGAAACAAAAAAATATACTTAGAAAAGTATGAGAAATTCTCAAGCTCTGATGCTCTGATTTACAGGATTGACACCTAAAGCTATGTGATGAAAGGAACAACTGTTTTTTTAATCTAAGGAATCGGATGCATTATGTGATTGTATTGACTTTAATGCTACATCTCATCTAATCTTAAATAATTATAGGAGCTCGGAATGTAGTAAGTAACTGTAATAAAAAGAAACTCCTTCATTGTAACTCAATCCCATTGTCCAGCACATGACAACTGTCCAAACACAGTTGGGGAGATTCTTCAGTAATGCAATGTCAGAAATGTATCGAAATAAGACTTCTAACTAACATGAGGTGTTTTCAATCCAGACTGTATCGGTTTCTAATTAAAAATGAAAAGTATAGTATAGTCGTAGTTTGTCAAGCTGTTTATATTGCTACAAAAATCATACTACAGTCATTCACCACTAAAGGGACAGTACACCTCAAGAATTAGTCCAGGTCTACAAAGAGTCATAAACTGGATTAATGGTTTGGCACAACAGATGTTTGATAGTGGGGCAGGAATCAGTTCTATAATCATATAGAATATATTCATATAAATGTATTCTACGAGAGGTTCGTAACTGCAGCATGGTGTCTCGACAGATGTTGAGACTGCGATTGGGATTATATTCCAATAATATGATGATAATATTGGGGTAATATAATGTACACTGGTCACTGGCTATCAATTCAAAATATGCTAATTCACAGCATGGTTCAGCCTGAAATGTAAATGATTGATAAGGCATGTCAAGCAGGATTTTTAAGCAACAAATTACATTGGTGGATTTGTACTGTGATCTACTTATTTAGATCAATAAACATTCTGATTAATAAAGTGGAAAAAGAAACAACGTCAGGAATAGATATTGAAGAATAGATAGATAATAGATATTAAAGTTTCTCATCGATGTCTTAATTGTGAAAAATGGTTTGTAAAGTTACACTGGTTTGCGTTGGCGTAACTACAGAAACGAAAAATACATGTAATATTAAATCTGCTTGTGACAGCATTTACGCAAAATTTAATTTTCCACAGCTTTGTTGAAACTGCTTGCTATAAACCATCCATAAAATCATACGGAATAGTGTCTTATATTATCTAAATATACAGAACTAAGTAGCATCTCTTCTTCTCTTGTTTTTAAATTCACCTTTTAAGTCTCAAACTTACCCGTGTCACTTCACTCAGCTCGTAACACGCGCATCTTCTCTTCAGCTATTCCACAATATAAGAGTCGCTTCGCAGACGAGCGCTTTACAAGTAAATCTGCCACAATGCGATTCTTTCTACTCTTTTCTGCCTGCCCAAATCCAGGATACTCCTTCTGTTGATACCCCACTCGACTCTTCAAAAGGAAATGAGAAGTAAACCAAACGCGTTACGCCCAGGTGAGATGAGTATCCCCAGTTCAGCCTCATTTACAGAGGTTGAGCGCGCTCCACTCCACACTGCGCCGCGCATCAGCGTGTGTGAACATACTCGTGCGCTCTCATCCCCGCGGTGACGTAACAAAAACTTAAGCGCACTTGCAGTGTTAGTTCATCTACAGCATTGTATCCCATGTTACAGTGAGAAGGTGGGAGGGTTCTGCGAAGACAGATCGCTTCTTGAGTCATAAAGTGTTGGAAGACCCCCAGGTTAAAATACATGAATAATGGATTAAAAATATCATAATGAAATAGCAGCCTTGCGTTACAAACGGTGGCATTCTGTGTTACTTATGCAAATTCATTATATGAGAAGAACTAAACAGTATGTTTGTCCCTTATGAAGAGACATTTACGCGTACTCATTTTAAAATATCTCATGAATTAATGAGGAAATTAAAATGTATCCCTCCGGCTCATACTGTATATAGAAGACTGCAAATCTTTTGAATCTCTGATATTCCATATGCAGCGCCATCAGAGATCTAAATCAAGGGATTTATCATCATTTCAGCAGCTGTTACTCCACTCTGTGCCTTTCAGTTTGCATTTACACGCGTCATGTCTCAGCTTGCCACGTTTCATTTAAGTGTCACATGCCTTTATGCTTTGTGTTTTTTGCAAGATTCAAAGGTAAAGAACACATATCACAGTTTTTGGAGCTGAATTAGTTACATCGACAATCACTAATGAGTCCTGAGCCTTTTATTTTTGATGTAACAGTAGATGCTTTGCTGTAGCAGTTGAAATGGTTGTTAAAAAGATTTACTAGATTTGCTTTACTGGAGTTGAAGCTTTTGGTATTGTATATACCTGCAGTACAAGTGCTATAATGCATTCATGATATTCTATGTCTCCAGCAAACTGAGTAATGCAATTTTTATTTTTCCCTACACAGTTCCCTACACAAGTCATTTTTATGTCACTCCTGCAAAGATAGACTTGCACTGTGACCTCAAATTTGATTAGGATTTTTAAAAAATGGTTGATTTATACTTTTCTTTAAGAATGTTTTTAAATCTCAAATGGCATTTTCTTTGTTTTATTGTTTTACTGTCAATACTTAGTATAAATTCAGTTTGTAGTTCCGAAACTCAAAAATAATTTTCCAAGCAAAAGGTCTGCTTGGGAATTTCAAATAGTTTTTTTAGCACAGTGGTTTTATTTATGAGTAAAAAAACAGTGATTTAAAAAGATTTTCTTGTTTTGGTCCACAAGTTTTGTTATGCTAACAAGAATGCTTCATAAAAACTAAAGCTAATACCGTAAGCAGCTGAACTTGTTAGAAAAATTATTATTAGCACACTCATATTTCAAGTATATGTGATTTGTGCTGTAGAACAAAATGTGAAAGTCTTTTCAAGTATTGCTGACTCTAATTTTCTCATAAATAAAAAATCACAGTTCTAAAAACCCATTTGGAATTCCATTGGGAACGCATGGTGTATCGGCTTTCCCAATTGGCGGACAGATTTACATTATTACTGCACAGCTCTTGTTCCTCTTTGGGTGGTTTTGAATTATAATATACTGTAAAATCTGTCAACATAAAGCATCCTTATTACAGATAGACTCCAACGGTAAAAGCTTAATGGACAATATGAATCAACTTACACCTGGAACATGATTTTTTAAACAAGATGTTTACTGAATACTGTGATACGGTTGTATCACAGATCCTTGTACAGATTAATGACAGCATCACAATTTACCCAGCATTACAGCATGCGTGCAAATACAAAAAACACATTTTCCATAAAAATCCATTGTACCATATATGTATACATCAGCTAAAGTGACTTTAAAGTATACATGCATTTTTTCTGGGAATTGAACTTTTGTCTTTGTTACAGCGGTGTTCTCCAGTAAAATTTAAATACTAAGACCTTCATTCACTGAGTCTTACATGGATCATTTCTTACATTTCTCATTAATCTTTTAAAAATGAATCATTGTCTGCAATATCTTCATTTATTATCAAATTATTTTACAATGTGCTTTTGTGATACACATTACTTTAGAAATGGAATGATTCCTGGAGATAATGAGCAATAGAGAGCAGTGAAGATTATACAGGAAGACAATGAATTCCGTTCAATTTATTGTAATTATCTTAATGAATAAGACTTGAATTGCTTTTAGTGTCATGAGAATAACTTTCAATGCATATCAGAACATACACACACCTGCTGCACACAAGTGTGAGATGTTTTACCCCAGCTGTTGTGCTTACTCTCTCTCTCTCTCTCTCTCGCTCTCTTTCTCTATCGCTCTGTCTCCCCAGTGATGTGCACCTACAAGTTCAGTTCGGTCAAATATTTCTTCAGCATCTCTGTTTCAGTTGTCTTTGTGGCAGATCATGTACCTTGACCTTTTATTCCACCAGCTCTAAATCCAGGTACTGCACGGCTGGAGTGATGTGTTGAGAGGTGGGGTGATAAGGCAGAGCATTCAGACTTCTGACCCCGCCTCCAGAGTGCATCTCTGTAACTGGCTTTGAATAATTCACTCCCAGAGACCCCTTAGCTCCTGCTGATAAAACCCTGTTCATCCCTGTTCAACAGCATTGATTTCTGTTCTCTTTATATCCATGATGTGGGATTGTGAGATGGGTGGATGGATGGATGGATAGATAGATAGATCGATTGTTGAATGGACAGAGGAATGAATGAATGAATGAATGAATGAATGAATGAATGAATGAACGAATGAATGAATGAATGAATGGATGGATGGACAGACGGACGGAAAGATCAAGTAATACAATTCCTCTATTATAGTGTGTAAATTGCATATTACAGACACAAAACATTTGAATCAGACCAAAAATCTGAATTAGAATTATGTTAAAAAAGTCATGCATATGTTGCCTGTAAAGTGTTGTCAAAGCTCCAGTAGCCTTAAAACCAGCTCACACCGGTCGAGGGTTTGAAGAAGTCAAGGTGAGTTAATATTCTTCATAATCCTCGCGTCTGCTGATGTTCAAAGTGAGCACTGCACTGCCTGTCTTTTAATATGGGGATTCTTTGTGAAGAAATATTGAACAGATCCACTTTGAAATGCAGAGTTCTCTGCCTTTAAATCAGAGAGATATCAAACAGTCTCTTCAACTGAGGCAGGAGCTTTCAAATAATTCTTCACCTGCTTCTTGAATACAGTCTTGGTAAAACTTGACCACTTAGCCACTGCAGGAACATTGTTTAATGTCAACAGGCAATACATAACTGACCTTCTTAAGTTTCCTAATATACATGCCTGGTCATATTGTGATTTATTTGTGCATTTCACTATAATGTTTTTCATAACCATTAATCAAAACTTGCTTTTCTTCTGTAACGTCTTTTATGTTTGGTTGATGTCACTTTGGCCATGTGGGCTATTGGGTCATTTTAACCAATAACCTAAAGCTCCTTAGATATTATCTTAGCATACTCACAATATATATAACATCTAATTTTCACAATACAATGCACAAAATCATGCTTTACCCTGCAGTTTTTTTCTGGTTAAAATATTTTGTTTGACTTGGAAATACAGCATATTATGGAGGTAAAATGGCTTGCAAAATTGTTAATGTCAATATTGACTTTAAAGTCTCAATTGAATAATTTAAAAGGCTAAAATGAATTAGATCAAACAATATTGCTGACAGATAAAATTTGAAAAAATTAGAAGTAGAAAAAGTTACCAGAACAAAGTCAAAACAAACTGAAAATTGTCACTTATTCTATTTTATAAAATGAAAGAAAATAAAGAAATTGAATAACAATAAAAAGACATTTAAGATGTGACACATCCATTACAATTGAAACCCTCAAAGGCCTTATTAATAACCTATGCTAGTGAAACTCATTGGAAGATTATTGCATATAACGCTACTGTATGCACCTGTGTAAACACTTATTCATTACAGTGAAAAACATCAATTACCCCTAAGGAAATATTACACAGAACATCTATTTTAATCTGTGCATGTGGGTTGCAAAAAAGGAGGTATTAAAACCACCTGCGCTTAACAACGATAAAGTTCCCAGGTGTACGTCTATCAATCCATTGTCATGTGTCAGCACTTCAAAAAAAAATCTAAGCAAAAAAGAATATCCATGTATTTTTTCACACAAGTTTGAGTTCCTTAATCTTGCTAAAGTAAAAGTGCAATGTTGTAAGGGTGCCCCCTGTTAGCCATACAAAACTACCACTTCACTAAACATGCAGCTAAAACATGCAGCCTGAAGATGCATTGGTCCCCATGACGGTTAAAGGCATCCAGTCTTTAAATGATTATGTGGAGGAAATATTCAGTTATGTATTAGTGTGGGTATTAATTCATTGTAATACCCTAAGTCATGTTGCTATGTATTGCCATGAAAAAGAATGTGTACCATCCCTGTATTACGCCATTACATAAAAACTCTGTGGTTTATGTAAGGGCTTGACAGTGCAAGAAGCACCAAGAATTTGTCCTTGATTTTTATGTTGTGTTCTGTATGGTCTCACAGCACGATATGGTTGGAAAGGGGCTGAAGTAAAGGGAGGCAGCAGAGAGTGAGGGAAAAGGATTATAGATGGCACTGAAATTAAATTTTCGGCCTTCTCTCCAACTGAAGCCACCATCTGCCGCTTATTTGACAATTTCAGATTGAATTAAAGTGATTCCTTTTTCTTAATTCACACCAGCTGAGAGTTGATTCAGATTGTGCCAGTGAAATCTAATGGCAGCGCTATTACCAAGCCCCATGTTTAACCAGAACGAGGAGATGTTGTGGTTTTGTGCAATTCAGAACAAAAAACAATGATATCCACAGCATGACATAATAAAATTACAGCCATAAACAAGCCCAAAAATTGGGCTGAGGGGTAGAAGTGGATTGCTTGATTCAGAAAACAACTCAGTGTGAATCTAATAGTAGCTTTGAGCCTGGTGGACATCTTTCAATTAGATGAGACTCCTCAAACCTAATAGAAGTGGCTGTTGTCATTCACTTCTTGCTGTTTTATGAAACACTAAAGAAAAACTATATGTTTGTCTAGCATTTTGGTCAAGCACTGAAGAAATAGTCTGATATTCGAATCATTTTACATCTGTTTGTTTCTAATGAGATACTGTACCCTAATTTACCCCATGAAAGTCTATGTGTGTGCACCTGTTTATTTTTTCTGGGCATGAGTCATGGAAGGACAAGCAGCCTAACGACAGTAATATGACAGCATTTTTCATCTCAGCTCTCGAATGAGAAGGGAAAATCAATATTTAATCAAAGCCAGATTGTGTAGACACGATACAATATATTTACCCTCGCTGTCATTAAAGCTTCAAAACCGTGTTCAAATTGTGCAGTGACAGAACAAAATAGGTCCAAATGAGGAAAGTACTACCAAAAAATAGTCGAGAGCAAATGTTCTGCCCTCAAATTAGCTGCACAATGCATAATACATGTACAATGACCAAGGCCTGTTCGCAACACAATAGAGATTTAGCAAGCAAGCTCACCTTTGAGAATATTCACCAGAGCAACGACTGCTATGTTGTTGAACACTATAGAAAAGACAGTAATTACGTCTACTCTCTCTCCCTGGCGTTCCTCTCTGGTTCTTCTGTCTCCTGATGTGTCCCTTGTGTGAAAACAGAGTCAGGGTAATGGACTCAGTCTAAGCTAATGGAGACTACACCACAGGATGCTCCACTGGCAGGTACCCCTACACACTCCTTTAGCACTGTTCAGCTTTGCACTGCTTCACATGCACATCCTATGCACATCCTATTTACAAGATGTTTTTGAGGGTAGCTCTGTCTTTGTGCTGTTGGGCCAACAAAAAATAAATAACCCACCGTTAAAACATTTGGAGGTGGCGAGATCTTACATCATTCTCATTATTAAAAGCAAATGCGAACATACCACAGCGTATTGTTTGAACAAGATATTCAAATTGTTAAGATCTTCAGGAGCGGCATAGATTAGATTCTAAATTCAGTTATAATATCATAAAATCATCTTATTTATACAAAGAATTAATGTTAGTTAAATTAGCTGCAACGTTTTTTGGAAGACCAGTCATGTTCCTCAAAAATCTGCACGCCAAATAAGCAAAACGTTTTCGATCAGTATTTATTAATGTAAGAAACAAAAAACACAAATGTGCAATAACATCTACATGTATGAAATCAATAGATTTAAGACATACTGATTACATCAGATTTATTTTAGTTAACATTCTCCTCCATGGACCCAAATTCTGAAATTGTTAATGGTTCCAGATGGTTTGAATAGACTGTTGGTGGTGTTTGGCGGAAGATGAAACAGACAGCTTGGCTCACAGTAAGTTCTGGCAGAGGCATGTTGTCAGACTAAAGAAGGAAAAGGTCATGACAGCAATATGTGAGGAAACATGTCTATAGGTACATAAACTGTTTAATAAGGTGGAGCAAATGGCCCTGTTTAAATGACAAACAGGTTGTATCTTCAAGGCCATTTTTACACTAAGTAATAAAAAAGAAACAAACTTTAGGAAAAATGACTGTTCGCATATTGTCAAATGGATTCTGTGAAATTATTACCATAGTAACTGTTCTTGAATGATATGATGTCATACTTATTTGACCATCAATTTCTGATCTACTGTCTCCTATATAACTTTTTATTCAATTAACAGTTGGACTTCTGTAGACAAACAGACTGCATGTTAATAACAGTGGAATGAATAATTTATGGATGTGATGGGACAAAGTACTTAAGATTGGAGACAAAGACTTAAAAGGGTGGAGCTGAGTGAATGTTTACATGGTGTTTCTTCCCTCTCAAATGTAAATAAGCTTTAATGTTTAGTGTAAATGCGATATCCTTGCTGCAGAAACACAGTTAACATGTTTACACATTAACATTGATATAAGAATATGAAATTATAAAATAATAATACTAGATTTACTAATAACAAAAACTAATTTTAAAACAAACAAATAGATTATTATTAACAAAAAATACAAACAAACAAGCTAGTAAATAAGTCAATAAACAAACAAATACACAAGAAGGTGCAGACTACAGTATGCTAAAGCTATTTTTTAAACTGGACCAAAACCCGGCCAAAAACTTAAAGAGGGCCAAGATACATGTTTATCAAACCATATCAAATGAGGTTTAACAGGGTAACTGCTTTGTCAAAAGAAGCCCTTTAAAGAGTTCAGAAGAGATGTGGGTCAAATAAATCTCTTTATAGGCTGTATACAGCATCTCCTAAGAAGAAGATTAGCTTGAGGCCACAGGCTCCAAAGGCAAACTCTTCAAATGAGCTGGACTCTGTCAGTCTCTGCCCAGGAGACATATGATAATGCCTGTGACACTCAATGAGGCAGAGCTTCAGTAACTGGAGGAAAATACACAAAAAGCAATAACCCCTGCAGCAAAGAAAGAGAGACAAAGGCCATTTAGTAATAAGAGAATTGGAGACAAGAAAAGAGCAGCCAGCATTGGATAAGCTGTACATTTGTAATACCGTAATAGGGAGTGTATGACACTTGTGGTAGTACACAAACTCAGATGTTTGTGTGATTTAAAATCCCTATTGCTGCACGACCAGGGCCTTTCAAATGATGTCACCGTGAACTTAACACAATGACAGTTTTACTGGAGCAACCTGATGTTAATTGCATGCTCAAGGGCACAATGTAATGGCTCTAGGTTCAGTTTGTGGAGGGTTTGAACTAGTAACCTTCTGGTTTCCATACAACTAGTATTCCACCACTGTCTACGCCATATATATAGCTAATGAAAAGTGTACATATGGGTTAATAAAATCAATGATCACATTTAGAACCCAGAGGCTGTTTCAGTCTCTTTAGATGTTTCAGTTCAGAGGTTTTTATTATCCTGTACTTAAGAACAAGTAAACACTGGCACCAGTGAAGAGCTCACACACTCTGAAATTAGTTCACCATTAAATAAGAGACAACAGCAGAAGTGCTGAGTTGGCTGTATTGAGTCTGGAGTGTGAAGGCAACAGCTCTTAAGGGAAAGAAGTTCAAATGACCCTTTATTGAGCGTCAGAAGACTGTGTTACTGTAGAGAGTTACTGTACATTACTATTGTTGTCAAATAAACAGCCACTTAAAGAGTGGACATACTTCGAGGACATGTTTCTGAATAAATATTCTTTATGGGCCCTGACAAAATATTTATATAAACTTAACGATTGCCCTCTGATTTTTACCACGTTTTTGGTTAATGTGTGGGTTGTATTTTTTTTTCTTTATATCATTTTTGAGTATTTCATGCAATATCACTCACTAAGGTTCAATTAGTTAAGCCAGCAAGTTAATTTATCTGCTTGGACTAATAATCATTACAACGTCCATCAAATCAGCCTTTGCATGTTGAGACCATTTGAGAACAAATGATAATGCACACGCTCAGTGAGGGTCACATGAAATGATAATAACTCTGAATCTGCATACAAATACATGTTACACCAGATGTTGTCCCAACAAGCCTACAATAATAGAGACTTTCATACTGAACAGCGCTGCCGGTTTGTTAAGGAATTGTGATTTCCCAGCATGCTCTGCAGCATGAACAGATGATATAGTTACTGTTATAGGTTTGTTGTTTTGCTGGCTTTATTTCATGTGGTTGTTTTCGCCTTTGCTGTTATTTATCAGTTGTGAGGTGTTGTTCTGAGCTTGTCTTTTTGATCGTTTGTTGATTGTCTCTGTTCCTGAGGTCGTTGTTCAGTTGCTGTAAACTAAAGACTTGTTGACAGAAAAAATACCTGGTTGCCATGATATTGATGCTTTGAGTTTTCTTAACATTTCATTTTTTACTGAGTCTGTGCCTGTACATCTATACATTAACGGTATTGTTCTTTGTGTAAGTCACTACTGTGTGATTTGTTTGAGAGATTGAAAAAATACACTATGAAAGAGAAATAAAAGGATTGAATCTGAGATTTCCAGCATTGGAACATGTTTAATGAATTCATGTTAAGCAACATGGTTTTTGATGTCTTCAGAGCATTTCATGGCTTGTTAGATGAAAAGGCACTGAAATTTTCCAGCAGTTTTTTCATCAGTGCTGATTTTCTCAGACGCCTATGCAAGTTCACCTTCACACGTAAGCGAATGTAGAGACGCTTCAAAATAGCACCTAACAACTCTCATCGAAATAGTGTGTTACATAAGCTGACGCCAGCCAAAGGTAAACCTGTTTCACAGACTAAAATAATACATTTGATTGCTATTAATCTTGGATTAGGTGCTGTATCACTCAACTGTGCCTTTATATAAGCGATTATATTCCTGTATTTGTAACTGCCAGATACAGCACAGTGGCGTTACCTCAATTTAATCTCTACAAGTTACTGTAAAAAAGCAAACAATTTAAATGATTTTACCACAGTTCTTATCATGAACATTCATGTTTGCATGTAACATTTTTTAAATTAGCTTTACATGGGAGACTGAGGCTAGATTGCAATTTTGTATTACATTGTATATTTCTTGGGATATGTTTATTTCTAAGTTATTAATGTGTAAGACATATAACTTGGTTACAAAAATATAATGATTCTTTCCACTTTTTCCATTCCGAGATAAAAAGATGCGGTTCATTGTAAACATGTTTATCTGTTTTTTGTTACATGTTTGGGGTAAGTTGTCACAATGAAACCTTCCATTAAACAAAGTATGAAAGACTTTTCTGTGAAACAGTAAAATTATTCATGAACAATTTATAAAACAGCAAAAGTGTAAAAGATAATATACAAAAATAAACCATTGTCTGTGACAACTAGTCCGTCTCCCCTATTATGTGTAAAGAGCAGTACCGTGGCTCAGTTTGAGAGTGTACTAGAGCAGCCCTCAGTTTGACTGAGTGTGGAGTTCACCTTTGATGCATGTCAGAGCACTGACAGTAAGCTTTGATAGTGACAAGCCCGAATGATCCTTCCTCCACTGGGTGGCATGTGGGGA
>JAZGTK010000165.1:0-125275 GCA_036877625.1 Ambastaia sidthimunki
TCAGGGTAAGGTCAGGAGTTTTGAACACTGATCATTCAAATACATGTTTAATATCTGATTTTTGTTTATTTTTATTACAGTTCAAAAAGTACTTCTGTACTTTACAAAAAAGGAATTTATTATTGAATTAATAAATATTACAAATTTGTTATATACAATTGTTATATACATTTATTGTTATATACATGCAATATACATTTGTTTAATTATGTTTTAATGGCAAGTTGAAAACATTGTTTGCTCAAATGCACATAAAATACATAAAATGTACTATATTATGTACCAATGATATAACATTATCCACAATAGACAATGTGTGCTTATATTAATCTTTAATGAAAGATATCCTTTATTGTTCTATTGTTATGTCATTTTAAAGCTGTAACATATGCCTTCTCTCTGAAACTATTGCAGATTGACAGGTGGCATTGTGCACCAACTGCTATTATTAATTTGACTAAAAATGTAGAAAGAGATTTTTGAGAAATATTTGACCCTCAAATATAAGTCCTATGTTTCTGTATGTTGCCGTATGGATTCTCTGGTTTCTTCCAATTAATTAGTTTTGGCGTTTACCAAAAGCTTGTGTTGTCATGTGTAGCTGCTGGTTTTAGCTATTAGGATGTAGCTAATATGTCACTGTAGCTAATATGTACAGCAACAATATTTGTTGCTGTAATTTAAGATGTAGCCACTAGGTGGAAGCATTTCCTTGATGCTACCACTGCGTCTCCCTACATGAAAACCTTCAGTTTTTTAATTAATGTTTTCAGGTCAGCCAAGCCAGCAGTAGGAGGGAGATTGGGTGTTATTTAAGAGAATCGTTTGAACTGGTGACAAGAAAAATACCAAAAGGAAAAAATAGGTTATGACAAGCTCACTTGAAGCTGAATTCCTCTATTGCATCTTTCAGCATCTGTGTCAGCCTCCTTACATCAATTAATTTCCTCTGTAATGGGTGACCCAAATTCTTCAGTTCTCCTCATACCATATAAGCTCATTTGTCCTGCTATTCTGCCTGTGAAATGTGACACTCTTGGATACCTGCTCTAAATTTTCTATCATGTATTTATAGGACAGAAAACATATTTACAGGCACATGTGAGGTTTAATGTGCTAATGTGAGAAAGAAAGAAAAAGAGAGAGACGTGTGTGTGTGTGTGTGGCAAGAAAAGATGACATATTGAGCTGGGTTGTTAATTTTCATGACAAGGAGGTCAGGCAGTTTTAATTTTCTCCCAAGATATCACAGTTCCTAAAATATTCAAATATTAAAATATTAATTGAGCTCATTTGGGGAATCTTCTGATGGATGTTAAATCATTATAGTTTGTATGTTCATAATATTTAACCCTTGTCTTGCAGAGGGAGGTTTTAAAAACAGGTCTGCAATGAAGTCCTTATATTTATGAAGGGTCTGGTGTGTGTTTTTATTTTTATAACAGAAATAACAGAAAGCAGAACAATTTGATGTTAACTAGATTGTTAAACCTTACAAATGGTGATTTCTGAGCTAGGCTTTTAACTCCAGGTTAAAGCGTCAATCTGTAACTGTAGCCTCTCTATCGCCATCTCTTGTTTGAAATGTAAAATTTCCCGCAAAATCCTCCCCTACAGTTTAAATTACAAATCGGTATTATAAACTTACCATTGTGAATCAGGGTAAGGCAAGGAGCAGTTTAGAACACTGATCTGATATTTTTTTTTAACCAAAAAAAGTTACAGATTGCAGTTTTAAGGTTAGGGAAGGTGTTTGGTGCAGACCATCCTGGAAGTATGTGATGTGCATGTTGCCATCTAACCAAAACCAATTATTAATACCAATTAAAACCAATTATGTGAGTTGTGATTAACAAAATGATATACAGAGAATGCTGATTCACTGATGTCATCAGAAGGAAATCTCAGGCCCCTCACTAGCAAATATCCCAGCAAATCTAATCAGCTAGACCTACATCCCCTGTTCTGAACTACATACTGTACAGTTCTCTACTTACTGTAGCAGTATTGCCTCAGCCAGTAGCGTGAGTTTGGGGGCGGGGTTAACTTTTGTGTAAACAATAGGAAACGGAAGTTTGGTGATGCTAGTGATGCAGAAATTTTTACATGTCACAGTTGTATGTTGAAAGTCATGGGGAAAAACACTGCATGTAGTAACATTTTATTCTGTTGTATTATAAGGTACTTCCAGTAACTGACAAACATAAACCTAAAATATAAACCCATCCTGAGTTCAAATCTCAAATGTGTTTTGACTGCAGCTGAATCAGACGCTGCTGTGAAAGCAGTTTCACGCTGTTTGTGTGGCTGTCTCTGTGCTGTTGTTACCTCACACTGACTTACAGAGATCTTGCCTCTGGGTGGGGTTGCCTGGCTGGATTGTGACTCATCTCTGCAGGAGAAACTGAGGCATTTACCTGCTGCTGTACAGCGGATCTATTTCAGGACTCTATCCAAACCCATCTGTTTTAAAACTCACCCCACATGAGTCTCATACACAGACTCTGACAACCTTTTTCACCATTGAAATAAATAGAGTGTGGATGGCATTAAAATACCTTGTGACTCACATAGTCTCTCTCTTTTCTTTGCCTTGTATTTTCTCTTCATCATGTTTTTTTGTCTCTATTCTGTCCATCTTCTCTAAGGAAAAGTAAGAATTGTTGTGCAACAGACATTTTTCTAACAAATGGCTTGATATTTCTCACAATAAACACCTGGTCTCAATTAGATAACAATGATTTTGTAGCTAACAAAACTCAGTTGTTAGTAGTATGAGTTTGTGAACCCTTCCTGTCTTGTGACTGTAGTAAATGAGAACTGATTCATTATGGGGGTGGTTTAAGCACAGCAAGCCAAGTTCATTTACCATTCATTTAACTATCCTTTAACTGTTATTAGCAGCAATCATGGCATGTGTATACCATAAATACTCCATGTTACCATCTAAAACCATCACTGTACCATCACAGTACTGTTTGTCAGGTAGGACAGTGAACAATAGACAGTAAGCTTTTGACCCAGATTACATAATGGCATCAGTAAAGAGTTATTCACACTGTACGTCCCTCAGATCCTCCCACTAAAGAGCCCTTCAGGACGCTGTAGAAAAGGCAGGTATGAGTGACTTGTGTAAACCATTAACTCTATAACATCCAGCTAAACAGCTATTGCATAACAAACTGTGGGGTACTTCAGCCATACCCCAGTTTGGGCTGTGAAAAGTGGCCATGAATCTGTAGCATCAACTGCTTGCATTTGTCATTGACTCCTTAAGCTTTTCATTATTCATGAAGCACACAGTAATTGCAACACAAACAGCAAAGTGTTTTTTGGAGTACATATATATATATATGTATGTATGTATGTATATATACTGTGTATATATATATATATATATATATATATATATATATATAATTATTGACCACACTTTAAATGGAGCGCCCACCCATTGTTTACTTAAAAATGAATTTTTTTTTATCATTTACCCACCCTCGTCATTCCAAACCTGTATAACCATTGTGAGCACAAAAGAAGATGTTTAGAAGAAAGTTGGTAATTCCCAGTAAGTGGCACCCACTGACTTCTACTCTATGGACACAAAACCACAGGGACATTTCTCAAAATATCTTCTTTTTGTGTTCCACAGATGGACTATTGTAAACAGAAGTCCAAAATAATATTTGTAGGACATATTGCAGGTGTCCTAGTGCTAAATTTGGCTTGTAGTCGGTGTGTAAACATGACTTGTTCCAAAATAAATGCATCAGCCTAATATTAGACTGGATTCATACACAAACACTTGAGAGAGAAAGAGAGAGGGTGAGAGAGGTTGATGATGTGATGTGTTATTGAGATGAATGATGGGGCGGAGTCTGTGAAGGGAAGATAATGATGGAGGTCAGAGAAACTGTACGTACGGTAGATTAGCACACACTGTTGATGGAAAGACATGAACGTATAGAAAACACATAAAACTTTTAGAGACCAGGTAAATATTCTTTTTATTTTCTTTTGTTAGGGCTGTAGATTGTTAAGGATAATGTTGATTCTGACACTCTAGTTTTGAGGTGTGTGTGCTGTGGTAAAGTAATGTGAGCTATAGTTCACAAATTAACAGCTTCATGTTTAATGTGAAATATTGGAATGTAACTAGTTCTTCTGGTTTGATCAGAACAAATCTTCATTTCACCAGCAGTTTGTATGGCATTGCCTTGTTTCTGTTGGGACTCTGTGTTTTTCCAGCCCAGCAGAGGTCTGACAATTAATACTGTAACCTTCAGAAAACATCAAAAAAGTTGCATCCAAACATGATTTTTATTCCTGTATTACAGTAATGGGAGGGAATGTGCTATTGTAGTATAATTGTTTTCTTTTGATTTTAGACACATACATGTTCTTTGAGAGGCTTACCAAGTCAGCAAATTTGAAGCTTTCACAACCATCATTTACCTACTGAACACAAACACACACTCGCACTCCATTAACTCACATTATTATCATTATGAAAGACTTCTTCTCTCACAGAAGAAAAAACAAAGAACAAAGAAAACATTCTGTGTATGAAATATTCTGAGAGGTAAAGGAAGCTTCAGATATCAAAGTCAAAGTGAACATTATTGTCAATCCGACCATGTAACAGTAATTACACAGAAGATTGAAATTGCGTTTCCCCAAACTCCAAATGTGCATTAATATGTATTAATATAACACAACAACATATATCTTATCTAACATCTAATCAAATAAGCAATAAACACAACATATACAAACAGACATTTTACACAGTGTGCTTGAATCAGTGTAGGGTGTGTAGCCCTGAGCGCTCTGTTGAAATCCATCGCATTAATAATGGATGGCAAATGGCCGCAGTGACGGTTCACAAACGGCTGTAACATCATTAAGGATCACTTAGCAGAAGCACTTCTCATGTGCTGCACACAGACCAGAAACACAGGGAGGGGTGATGTGTGTAAACATGGCTGCTAGACTGCTGCGTGAGTTTCAGCTTTGTTTGTCCCTTTGAAAACCAGAAGAAGTCTGTCTCCTTGTATTTGTGTTTCTGGCTGTGTGTGTGTTTGTTGTCCTATAGAACTCAGCTTCCCCTTGTAGCTACAGATCTGGATGGCCAGTGGCCAATATATTCACTGTACTGTATGTAATATAAGCTGTGTGATGATGTATATATGATATTGTACAATTTATGATTGTACTAAGAGATTTCATTGAGATTTTAAAGCCTGCCTGTGGTGATTAAATTTACATTTTAAAATCCTTGATCATCCAAATGACCTGTTTAAATGTTTTTCCCTGGAAAAAAAATTCTTTGTGCTTTAAATTAGCTTTAATGTAACTCTCCACCCTTGCATCATTTAGTATATGTGGATGGATGAATATGCAAATGAGTTCCTCGCCCCAGCTCTGACTACCTGGTTCCATCAGTCCCCTTGTTGATATGTTTGGTTACAACATACATCGTGTGCCATAGAAAACAGGCGGTGTTAAACTGCGTTTTTGAAACTGTTGACTAATTTGCACATGGTTTGTTTTTAAGCATATTAAAACACTGCATAGACATATAAACATCAAGTATTCAAGTATTAAAAACCCGACTTTCACCACAGGGGATCCATAACACAATATTTACTAAACATTCACTACAAAATATGTGAAAACTTGTGTGTTATGCTTTCCTATCCATATAGTACTGAATGTGAATTTTGGAGCTAAAGCAACAGAAGCTAATTCTTCAGGAATGGTGTTTTAATTACAGACTTGGCAAGTCTGAGAAGTTTGTGACATTGTTGAGATCTCTAGTGGAGACAAAAGTTCTGAGTCTTTTTCTCAGGAGAAATATCTCAGACAGATGAGACCTAAGCAAAAGTTTCCTTTTGTTCTCCCAACTGAGATATTATAGAGATCTCATCTGTGGTTTTCTTTCTCATGGGAATAGAATTTAATAGAAAGTCAACACCACAACATCATAAAAATGTGTGTGTGTTGGTTACTGCAGTAATAGAGCAGTGAGGTGAGGGTGAGACATATTATCTAACACACAGAGTCAGTGGAGATGATTAGCTCACACTTTGCTTGTTAGTTTACATTTCAATGTTGTTTGTTTAATATGCAAATATCACAAGAGACATGCTTTCCTGCAGTATTTTTGAGCATCATGGGTCTCTCTCTATACCCGTCTTACTCTCTCTCTCTCTCTCTTTCTGCTCCCTCCCCTGTGTACGGCTCGCTTTGTTTGAGGCTGTTATTTGGAGCTGACAGAATCAGGACTGAGATTCAAATATAGGAGGAAGCATCTCCATGGCCTCACCAAGCAGAAGACATCTCCCTCACCAACCCCAAACGTCCCATTTTCTCCTCCATTCTTCTCCCTCTCCCTCTTGCACATTCTCTCGCAGAAAAACAATAAGTCATTTTTGTAATCAGTTTTCTAGTAAAATTAAAATAGTAACAAATAGTAAAAACAAAATCAATCTACTTATAATCAGTCAAACAAATTAAGATTTGCTTCACAAGAACATATATTGAAGTTGTTTTACCCTGTTGGCAATTTTTAAGTGTTATTTTAGACATTAAACTCACAAAACCTTGTTGGATTTCAGCAAACTGAAAATGTTTTTGTCAACCTTCATCATTTGTGGCAGTGTGGTTTTACTGTATACATGGCTAAGGATGTCTGCTTGTCTTTACAGTCATACGCCTTATCTACATATTATTGCCTT
This sequence comes from Ambastaia sidthimunki, assembly GCA_036877625.1. NCBI lineage: Eukaryota > Metazoa > Chordata > Actinopteri > Cypriniformes > Botiidae > Ambastaia > Ambastaia sidthimunki. Next base: position 6,741 of record JAZGTK010000165.1, read on the forward strand.
GTATGCCCCAGTCTTGCAGCGAGGTTGTGGTATTATTTGATAACCTTGGCTGTATGTTCATATCAAATATTAAAGTGTGTTATGGACAAATGATAAGGTAAATCTATGGAGATTACACAAGGAGAGAGAGATGATATGTGTGCTGTAAGGGGAAACAAGAGGCTGGGGGGAAGGTTGGGGTTTGTGCTATATTTGGTGTTGCGGTGAAGGAGGGTGTGGGCGCGAACCGAGATTCATCTGTCACAGGAGGATTGTGGAGAAAGGGGGTGGGGGTAAACATCTGCACACAGCTGAGTTTGGGGGCTCGGACACAGGTGGAAAAAGGTGCTATGGAAAGTTCCTGTCTTTTCAAAAACAATGATGATGTCATAATGGAAGGCAATGAGGTAATTTAAATTTTTGGGAATCAGGTGTGTGGCTTTGGCTTTTTTAGCATCATGCTGTACTAGACATACTTAGCAACACCTTGGCAACCCCCCAAACACCCTAGCACTGTCATAGTAACTATTATACATTACAAGCACCACTTACATTTTTAAATACTTTTGCAATTCTGCATGAATACAGCTTTCTTTCTAGCTGTGTAGTCTGTCCACCAATGGAATATATCTAGAGAAAAACAATGTATTAAAACAGACAATAGCTCTCACAATAGTTCTCAACATGCTCAGTTATGTTTTGGTAGTGAGAGAGATTAATCACTAAGACAGCAGAGACGACACGGCTCACAATGAAAGCCCTGAATCAGCAAAAACAAGCCTTCTGTTCGGAGACAGAGAGAGAGTAATATGCTAATATCTGCACTTTCTCTCTTTTCTTTCTACTCTCGCCCATTGTGTATAACACAGTAGATAAGAAGAGAAGATAAGAAGTGTGTGTGTGTTTTACCTTACGATTTTTCAGTGTGGTTTTGTTCAAACAATGCGTTTGTACACTGTGTAGACAGGACTGAATGTCACTGATCAGTTTATGAAGCTCTGCTTTGATTGTGAGGTCCACACATGATAATTGACAGTCGTGTCTGGCTATTAGCAGTAAACCAATATATCAGTGAGGAGAATTTAATTGGCAAAATACAGCCATTTAAAGATAATTAGCTAATATCTTTGCTGATTGACAGATTAACAGACGTCAGTCATGAAAATTTACAACGAGCCTCATAAACAATTAAGTACATAGTTTTTATTTGTAAATCTTTCTCAGTAATTTTAAATTAAATACATTTTAATAAATTACATTTTAAGTGTGTAATAGAAAATAAATAAAGCAATAGTTTACAGCGTTGAAAACTAACAAACTAGATAGTGGCATTAGCCATTTAAAAGCATATTGATTAACTGCTACTAGATGCTATTATTTTAATGAAAAAGTTAATATAACAAAATGAAGAAGTGTTACATTGAAGACTTTGGAACATCTGCAATGATGCTGTTGTCTGTGATGATGGAATCATGGTGGAAAGAGGAAGTGCTGACACAAGTCTTCAGGATAGGGGTGGACACAGTCCAAAGAGTATCTAAGGGGGATGAAGCTTTGTGAAGGATTTCTTCTCATCCGCTTCTCATCAGCTTCTTTCTTTTCATTCACACACTGAGACTTGTTTTTCTTACTTTCTCCAAATAATGTTCCTGTTTACCCTGCTTGCTTTATCATTTGTCTCCTGTGTTCCATACTCTCTCTCTTTGTCTCTCTCGCTTTCTCACATTCTCTCTCTGTCTCTCATCCACCCTCCCTGCTGTGTGAGGTTCCTGTTTTGGGTGTTGGATCTCTGTATTGCTCAGCTCTGGCATTGAGTCACGGCTGGTTGTTCTGACTGGTCAGAGTGGACCAGTGAGGGGCCACCAGCCATAGGACAGTGCTTTAGGAGAGGACAGGAGTCTCTGAATCTCTCTCTTCATCACAGAGAGAATGGGATTGTATTGAACACGCTCCACTAAACATTGTCTTGAGGAAGGTAGGAGCAATTTTCCTGGTTGTGATTTTGTAAAGCGATGGTTTGTGGAAGTAAACCCATTTGCAAGTAATGAGATTTTCTTTTCGTGACACTGTTGACATTTGTGAGGGGTTTGTGAGGGTGTTGGTCTTACATTGGTATTACTGTAGTCTTACATGTGGATGTCTGCATCTCTTTAAATAGCGAAAACAATTTTGATTGGTTTTTTATTGTGGAACTGATGTTTCTGTGTTACATGCAGCCTCAGACTTGCTGCTCCAGTGCTGTAGTAATCTGTCACTGTCTGGGAGGCAGAATGTATGAAATCTGAGAGTTTTGAGATGTAGACCACAGAGAGAGAGAGAAAGAGCAGATGACAGTGTATTTAATGATTTTAATAAATTCCCCAATTAAGTTAACAATTGCACTTGTTGTATTCTCTGTCCATTGTTTCTCTGTACTGTCTGTGAAGTTGCCTGTTTGTTTGAAGCTTGTGATGGCCAGGCATTTCAGCTTGTCTATACAGGAAATAGAACATGGTTGTTTTAAGGCATATTTCCCTTAAGCCTTAATAAAGAATAGAAATAAAATATGTTTCAGTAATTCTGTTTCCACATAGCACATATCCACAGTCACTTTTCTTATTTAATGTTGTACATTGTTTAATAATTGATGCAATGGTATTAATACTATGGTAGTTTTGTGGCATTCTTTGAAGTATTCTTCATTCAGTAGCAATTCCATGAAAATTCCATTGAAGTACCACAGTGTTAGCATCTGATATCTTACTGCTGTATGGTATTGTTACAATATTGTGTTGTAAGGCAAAGAAACTAAAACATTAACATTTATCAGTTTCCGTGAACTGTAATTTGTGTCTTCTTTTGTAATTGTGTACAGATTGTCATCTTATGATTTATCGCTTCTTTGTTTGTCACATTGTAAGTCACTTTGGATAAAAGCGTCTGCTAAATGCCTAAATGTACTCCCTAGATAAAAGTATTTTGTGTGTTTTGTTGAGTATAAATTAAAAATTCTGTTTCTTGTGACACTACAACATTACTTTAGTACATTTGCCAGAGGCGGAAGGTTTTTGTTTAATGGTTCACAGTCTAAACTCATTTTATTTTCCTTTATTTTTATTCTCAGCTGTAATATCTTTTATGGTGACTGATGAATGAATGTTATGACTTAGCTAAGCTATGTTTACACTACAAGTTACGGGCCATTTCTTTCATTTTTTCCTTTTCTCATTCTGACAAACCTTCTTGGATTCCTTCATTCCCGGTACTGCAGGGTTCAGCCGATTCGTACACGAGCAGACCTTCGGATTCCGACCTGTCAGCGGAGGAGGACCGCGAGGCGTATCGGCGCGAAGCCGAACGCCAGGCCCAGCTGCAGCTCGAGAGAGCCAAGGTTCTCAAACTCTGCTCTAATGAGCTTTAGGCTATTTTTTGCACTATGGGCAGTACCAAAGTGTCAGTCCAAGCACAGAGTGCATGTAGCCTTAAAAAGACAGTTAATCTGTCCTAAATACACAACAATTTAAAGCATTCTGGTCAATATTTTAAATATTAACTAGATAATCATTTAAAATAATAATTACCTAGATAACAATGAAATTGTCTTAGCATAAAATTAGCCTTAAAATATAGCTGTAGAATTCAGAATGACGCTAGATTATAAACATTTCAAAAAACCTGGTTTGAAAAAACTGAAACATCCCTACCACATCATTTACAAGGGAAGTTGTGTGGGATGATAAGACTTAGTTACAAAGAATATCTTGTATTAATTTTATCTTTCTTACCCCTTTGGCAAATTGTCTTATTTTTGTTTCTTTGTTTGCATAAATTTGTATTTAGTTAATTAAGTGAAGTTTATGCATAAACAACAAAACAATTTGGGCAAAAAATCTCATGGGCAAAAAATAAACTTAATTCAAGATAAATTCTTGTTTAGAGAAGATATTTTTAGATATTCTTAAGAAATAAATGTGATGTTTGTTTCTTTGTTCGGGCAGTGCAAACCTGTAGCGTTTGCAGTGAAGACGAATGTGAATTATTGCGGGGCTCTCGATGAAGACTGTCCCGTACAGGGTGCTGCCATAAACTTTGAAGCCAAAGACTTTCTGCACATCAAAGAGGTGACTGCAAACAAACATTGCATTTAAACAAACATTTGTAAGTCAGCTAACTAATGCTAGCATACAATTTCATTGTGTGTTGCAGAAGTACAATAATGACTGGTGGATTGGAAGGCTGGTGAAGGAGGGAGCAGATATCAGCTTCATTCCCAGCCCTCTCCGACTGGAGGCCATGAGACTCAAACAGGAGCAAAAACAGAGGTCTCTCTCCCTCTCTCTGTCTGTCACCACATGTTGCTTGTTTCAACTATTGAACAAATTTCAAGTGTCAACATGTGCCTGACAACTCACAGACACTTGTATGCATGCTGCACACTAAAAAGCAAAGACCTTTAGAAAATCACAAGCTCTAATTTGATTGGCTGACTGGCTGCTGTGCAACTTCCATTGGTCTTGGTGCAAAGGCTTTTTAAGTAGGAAACAACCTACTGTATATAATACAAAGAACCAGGCTAATCCAATAAGTGCTCTAAAACAAGCAGCTGCACTCTGCAAGTTTGCAAGGTATTGAATCTTTAAAATATTTTAAAGTTATATTTTAAGTATATTTTAGGGTTTTTGGAAGTAAGTAGCAAGTAATTATATATCCAACTGAACTTTGATTGGTTGCTCTTTATGTTCCTCCGAAAAGTCTGGCCCTGTGAAGACCAACAATAGATGAGTCAAAGATTACATTAAGTTTAAGAAAACCAGCCATTTTGGGAGTGTTCAGATAACTTACCAGCACTGTGAAGGTATGTGTTATCAGCAGCTCATGTGTTTTTCTTCTCCCTGCAGGAAAAGTGGTAACTCCTCCTCAAGCCTGGGCGACATGGTATCGGGAGGTTGGAGATCCACGCCGCCATCTGCAGGTGAGAGTGAGTACGACAGAGACTGAGTTACATACTGCTTTGCAGGGGATGAAGGGAATGCTGCCCCAAATAAACAAAGTATCAGTAGGGCTGAAGCTGATCAGTGAGTTTGTTCCTCCCTTGCATTTGTTCTCATACTTTGCAGTATGAACTGCAGTCTGTTAAACTCTACAGTAAAATATAAGCAATTCTTTTTAACCTAGATCATCTGAAAGCTGATTTGTGTTTTGATCTGTGTTCTGTATTTTTCAAAAGCCAAACAGAAGCTAAAGCAGGTAGGTGTGTTAAAGTAGTCATGGTTACTGTGTTTTAGCCTTTCCTTATGATTGTCTAGGCAGGATGTAACACTTTTTTATAGGGTGATTTATTGTAATATTCATAATAAGGGGCCACTTTTGTGTACAGTGCTTGACAAATTAAGTCTACACATGTCCCTTGTCTAGTCACACTTGCCTCTGTGACAGCTCTAGACTCGTAGTCTGTAAACAGCAAGTAAAAAGTATAACTGTTTGAGAATTTGAGGTGGTGTCGTACAAGATCCAGTCCCCCTTGGACCTCAAAGCAATTGTACTGTTTGAAAATAGCTTATAATGGGTACTCTATTCAGTTCCTGATTAGTCTTGTAAACACATCAATGTCTTTTAAATTATGTCACATGTAATATTATATAAAGGAAGTAATAGATTGTGAAAATAAACTTTGCTTTTTATTTTGTGTGGTTAGCTTACAAATTGCGAGCCGACAAGTTAGCCGATTAGCTTAGCATACAGCTAACCAATTAGCCTGATATCTTTGCATAAAGCCTGCTCCACATGCAGTCACAGAGATCTAAGTATGTGGTTTTAGATATCAAAATGCCCTTTTTTTGAGAAATGATGTAATGATGTTCAAGTATAGGCTTAATTATTTCAGATAAATTATCCACATTATGAAAGGCAAACCCCTGGGGTCCATAGGGTACAGTTTTTACCAGGGGGACTCTTGCATGACAGCGGCTCTCCTCACCCTTAACCAGTGGTGTGAGATTGGGGCGGGGCTACCTGTTTGCTTGACCAATGGCAAAGGGGAATGTTTGGTAGACCTGTTTGAAGACCCGTTTATTTTTGCAATTGGCTGTTTGTAAGTGCTATAGAACTGGCTTACAGCAGCTTTAAATTATATCAATGCATGACTTCATGGTATGTACAAAAAAATGTCTGTTCTGTTATATTACATTAATGATGCTGTGTTCCTGATTGAGTGTGTACTTGATGCTGTGTGTCATATGATTAAATCATCTGCTACATACTGCTTGTGATTGTTGCAATTAGACTGAACACATTCCTCCTTATGATGTGGTACCATCCATGAGGCCTGTGGTTCTGGTGGGGCCTTCACTGAAGGGCTATGAGGTGAGAGCAAGAAACCATACATCCTTTTTATCACTTTACTAGAAGTGTTTCTCTCTTATTTGCAGTCTCATGTGTTCCTGTAGCTCAACTGGTAGTGCATTGCATTAGCAGCCCAAAAGGTTGTGTATAAGATTCCCAGGGAACATTCATACTGATAAATTGTAAACTTACACGTACTGTAAATTGCTTAAAATAAAAGCATCTGCCAAATTCATGTTTGTAATATGTCATGTATGTCTTTTGACAGGTGACAGATATGATGCAGAAGGCTCTGTTTGATTTTCTTAAACATCGCTTTGATGGGCGGTGAGTTTCAGAAGAAATTTCCTCACCATTGGTTACTGCCACAGATTTTTAGTGTATAACAATCTTTATGTAATCTTTCCCTTCACATCAGGTTAGTGTATTAAGTTATGACTGGAAGATATATCGAAATGATTCAAATATTGCAGTTATGCATAGCACAATATTCACATCACAATGGTTTGCAATAGCTGAATGATTTTACTTCAGAAGGTTCTGTATAGTCACAGTTTTAGGGCGATGCAGATAGCAGAGAGTCTGACATCTAAATATTAGTTGGGATATGTGTGTGTGTGTGTGTGTGCATGAGTGCCTGCGCATACTCTGACGTATACAAAATGATCAACAAGTTGTGACACTCTCACTTTCAACTGATACCCCCAAAACAATGTGAAACGTGTGTTGGTTATGTAATTTTCAGTTCTTAAATGTAGTTTAATAAAATGTAAATTGAATTATTTCATATCATATTGCATTATTTAGCAGGTTATTGCATAGATTTTTCATCAATATTGTACAGCCCTAATTTTTGTTTTACTAACAGGATCTCTATAACTCGGGTGACCGCTGACCTTTCTCTGGCCAAGAGATCGGTTCTTAACAAGAGACCTATAATGGAAAGATCCAACACACGAACCAGTCTGGGTATGAACGTCATGCATTAAAGATATAATGTACACCCTTATTCTTAAGACTGCATTTTGGCTCATCACATTATTTTCTTCCTCTCTTCTCTGTTCTCATGTTTTGCTCATCTATTTCTCATTTAGCGGAGGTACAGAGTGAGATTGAGAGGATTTTTGAGCTGGCTAAAACCCTTCAGCTAGTGGTTCTGGATGCAGACACCATCAACCATCCCGCACAGCTGGCTAAAACCTCCCTAGCTCCTATCATAGTGTACGTCAAAGTCTCTTCGCCAAAGGTGAGTCTCACAAGCAAGTGTGAGCACCATTTAACACTGTTAAATCAATATCAGTGGGGAATGAAGACAAGACTGGATGCTTTGCTCCTAGTTTTAATGTAGGGTTAGGATTAAGCAATCTGAGATTATGTTAGCAGGATAACCCAATTTAACCTCTTTTCTCTCTTGACAGGTCTTACAGCGCTTGATAAAGTCGAGGGGGAAATCACAGAGCAAACACCTAAATGTTCAGATGATGGCAGCAGATAAACTGACCCAGTGTTCACCTGTGAGTTCCTGACAATTAAACACACAAACAAAAACACTCTTAAATTGTTCAGACAAGATGTTTTAGTCATTCATATTTACTGTATGTATATAGTACAGTAATGTTATTGATGCATTCCACGATAATCAAGATAATAAGATATCACCTGTTTTAATATCCATTGTGCTTTTAAGCTTTCAACAGTATTAGACTGTATAGGCTAAACAATACAATACATAAACTAAATGAGGGGTTTTCAAAGTTTTGATGCCAAGGATATGAGGAACCTTTTGTGAGGGACCCCCTTCCTAATATATATATAGCTATATATGTATTAAAGACATTTAAACTGCATTTCCAAACTTAAATAATTGACTACACTTAATGTTGGATGTATAAACCTGAAAAGAAACATACTCAATAAAAATGAATTTGTGCTGTAGCAACTTTCATATTAAATAGAACCTTTTGGTTGAAACCTTCAGATTGAAAATCTCTGCTCTAAATATATACCCAGTGAATGTTCTTTCATACAATGTAATTAACTGAAGGCACAATTAATGGAAAGAGACATGTTGTTCTTCAAAGTACATAGCTGTTATCATCATACTCCTCTTTTCTGAGTCTAAATAAATACATCTGAATACCAGTCAGATCTCACAGACCTAAACAAAGTGTGGTTAGATGTGTTTCCTACATCTGTACTAAAACTGTCAATGGCTGATTCAGTGAACACTGTAGGTTTTGAAGGCATTTCATTTTGGACACTGTCTGACTACATTGTATCAATTCTTTGTTAATGGGAAATTAGTGAAGCTGGTGTCAAAACACTTTAAATGTTCTTCAGTTCCACCTGAATTGATTATTCCTAAACTATGTAAGAAAACCTTAGTATAATTCTAATTTAAATCTGTTTACACTGGCCTTGCTACAGTTCTAGTGATGTAGGTGCTTGCTTTTCCAAACCACATTCTGACAAAAGTCATGTTGCATGTTGTTCCATAGAGCCATTTTCCTACCTGTCGCTCAACATCATCTCCCATCACCTGACCACCATCACAAGATATTTGATATAATATCTTCTAATTCCATCCCCTGCATGTCATCTTCTCCTCCACCCTGTTTTCCCATCAGGAGATGTTTGATGTCATTTTGGATGAGAACCAATTGGAGGATGCCTGTGAACACCTCGCTGAATATCTGGAGGTCTACTGGCGTGCCACTCATCTGCCAGGCACTGCCCCTCTCAATCCCTTATTGGAGCAAAATCTGATGACCCCGCCCTCAGCAATCTCTAGCCTACAGGTGAGATGCCTTTATATGGATGGCAGAGCTTTGTTTTAAAGCCTTGTTTTAAATCCAGTGTGCTTTTGGTTCTCAAGATAATCAAGTTAAAGTATTTGTTTTTTGGCTTTGACACATTTGTTAGGATTATCAGTCACAATATTATTTTGGGGGCACTTAAAATGGCAGTCAACTGGGACATAGGTATGTACTGACCTAGTTAGACCAGAGGCCACCAGACTTAGTATGATACCTCATAAGTCACTCAGGCAAGTAGTCCAGAGATTGTACTAGAACTGTTCTAGAATTAAATTTAATTACCCAGAATATAAAGTTCTGTAGGGAGTCCATTGTCACCCTGGTTGCTGACAAATACATTTTAGGAAATATGCATCTAAGTTTATAAAATCAATGACTACTTTCACCTCATTCAAATTAAAATCAAATGATTTAGTAGTAACATTATGACTGTTTCAACTTGATGACAGATGACACTTCTGTTTTGCTTTAATTCATTACACAGTTAGGAAATAAATGGTTATGTCTTTGAGTTTAACAGAGCAGATATGTAATTTGTAAACTGATAAAAATAATTCTTTCTGATGACAGCAAAATGGTCAAAAAATAAATGTTTGTCTGTTTTGTCCCTTTCTATCTTTCATATTCTCACTCATATTCTTAACTGTCTTGGGTCCACAAAAGCTTTCAGAACTGACATGTTGTAAGTCTGAATCTGTCTGTTCTGTGTCTCATTCATGTCCAACATCTTTGCAGTTCTCTGAAACACAGGAATTAATTGAATGAACAAACCTGCGGTGAGTAGGTGGGAAGGTCAGTCTGCCTTCCCCCACAGACTGTAAATAAAAGCCCCACCCTGATTCTTTTTTACATCCTCCAATCCCCTCAACCCCTCCAAATGGAAAAGGCCATGTGGTATCACCATTATAAAAGTAACTGGATAAATGAGAAAACATATATGCAGATATATGATATTGAAATTCTATTGCAGTTGAGATAGTCTTCTCATACTGTCATATCACTCACACTCATACTTCACATGCATTGACTCTATGCAATTTGTTCAGTAGTGTACAAAAGCAGTAATGCATAAGCTCAGAAATTATACCAGTCTTTAAATTACTTTTAATATTGAGGCATATATTATTCTTTACTACAAAAGCACACATATTCTATTGAGTAAATAGAAGCCATTCACTATTCTGTTCCATAGATCTTTCTGTTCCATAGATCACAGATAAAGGTGTAGGCAGAGTTCTAAACATGCAGGCAGGTTTCTAAAATGTAGGCAGGGTTCTAAATATGCAGCCAGAGTTCTTGAGATGTAGGTAGAGTTCTTGAGATGTAGGTAGAGATCCAAAGGTGCAGGCAGAGTTCCAAAGGTGCAGGCAGAGTTCCAAAGATACAGGCAGAGTTGGCAGAGTTCCAAAGGTGCAGGAAGAGTTCCAAAGGTGCAGGAAGAGTTCCAAATGTGCAGGAAGAGTTCCAAAGGTGCAGGAAGAGTTCCAAAGGTGCAGGAAGAGTTCCAAAGGTGCAGGAAGAGTTCCAAAGGTGCAGGCAGAGTTCCAAAGGTGCAGGCAGAGTTCCAAAGGTGCAGGCAGAGTTCCAAAGGTGCAGGCAGAGTTCCAAAGGTGCAGGCAGAGTTCCAAAGGTGCAGGCAGAGTTCCAAAGGTGCAGGCAGAGTTCCTAACGTGCAGGGAGAGTTACAAAGGTGCAGGCAGTGTTCCAAAGGTGCAGGCAGAGTTCTAAAGATGTGTTGTAGGCAGTTTTTCTGCTGTTGTAGTGTTTCAAATATATCTTTGTGAAGAGTTCAACAACAGGTAGAAAAAAGGGACTAAATCCAAGGCAGCCACAATATTTCTGGCACTTTCTACCTGTCTATTTCACTCCTTTTTCAAACGCTTTTAATCAAATGACATAAACTCCCATGGCAGAGCAAGCTTTCCATTTGAAAAGCCCTATTTTTATGTCATTTCCATCATGTTACGCACTGACCCCTTTACACTTTTCCCCTAATTTGCTGTTCCTTTAGTTTTCAAAGCGAGCTGTATACACTGTCATCCCAGGCTGCTCTATTTATGCACCTTACTGATAGATCTTAACACTGTAGAATCTTTCTCCATAAGAAGAATTCACAAAGCAGATACAGCTGCCTGTTTTCCTGCATTTTGCAAATAACCTATAGAATTGATGATTTGATGGCTGTGGAAAAACGGCTGTATCTGACCACACAGACTGATGCTTTGTGAATGTTGTAGCCCTTCTAACATCCCTCTGAATGCAACTACCTTGTTTCTAAAACTAACCTGAATTTTTGCTCCAGAGGAAAATAGCAATTTGATATCGGACACCAAGCACCCATAGGCTTTGTTCAGACAGGCAGCAGCGTACTTTAAGTTTACTTCAGTGTGTGACTTTCTGTAGTCAGAACAACAATAAAACTGTTTTACTGTATACAAACTTTTTGTATGTACGAAGCGCACACTGGTGCCTATCTGCTGAAAAATAATTTATTTTTTTGCTCCCTTATAAAAAATATTTAGACATTCTAGATAAACTTCATGCAAAGTTTTCCATTGAGGTAAAAGTTTTTTGGGGATGTGTGAGATTTTAGTAGATACGAATCAGAATTGGGGGCAGTGTGAACAAAGCCTTAGAAAAGATTTCCTGGTGTCATTGATGAGACGTATGTCTCCTAAAACTCCTCTCCACCTCACTGCACATCATGTGTTATGTATATTTGTTTGTTTATTGTGTACAGTATATGGGTCTGTCTGTCTGGAGTGAAACAAATAGAGAAACCGGGTCACCCCAATATTGTTTAGAGCTGTCATCTCTTTCTTTCTGTCTTAGAACCAGCAGTTGTCGCCGGCCGTGGGTGGAGGGGGGGTCGAGGAAGAAGAGCAAGGGGAGCAAGACAGCCTCATGCCTTCCGACGAGGCCAGTGACTCTCGATCCCTCCACAGAGGCGGCTCCAGCTCCCTGCACCCCCCAGAGGACGAGGAAGAAGAGGAGGATGAAGAAGAGGAAGAAGATGATTACAAACCCAACCGCCAATCCCACACGTACCGGGACATGTACCCACCCAACCGCAACCACCCCGGGGGCACCCACAGTGCTAACGGACACAAGTCAAAGGACCGACTCCTGCAACAGCGAGACTCGCAAGACGGACACAACCAGTGGAACCAACGGCGCACGCGCGCATGGCCCAGAGACAACTACTGATCGCCCCATCTGTAGATGTTAGGAATAGAAGGTTGGGTCGTGAATTGGGGTGATGGGATTGGTGCAGAACAAGGAAACACAGTATGTGTCTGTGGATCCAGCTGGCCATTGAAAAAAAGGTCCTAATGTTTTTTGAGCTTTTGTGTTCATCGAGGTATTGTACTACATAGGCTTTTAAAAAACAGATGTCCTTTAAAATCAAATGCATGTTCATATGAAAACAACATTTGAGTTTCCCATGGTGGAATACCTCAAACCACATGTGAGTGAAATATTACTTTATTATTTTGCATATCATGGAGCACTCCCTGAAATTAATGAACACAGATGGCATTATAGGAAATGGAAAAGCACTTTTATAGCATGGGTTGTTAGTCACAATGAAAGATATTGTAGCATTTTGTTGCATCTTATTTTGCATCTCATTTTTTGCTAATGCTCTTTTAATGTGAATATTACTCACTATTTTTGGGTTCAAGCCCTTTACCATAGCTGAAATCATTCAGGCACCTGACATGATCAGTCAGTTGTTTTTCTCACAGATGTAGCACACATTGCCTGAAATATATAGGAAGATTTCAGGGCAAACAAGGTTATGCTCTGTTTTTGTTGAGTGCAACCACTAATGGAACTGTATTCTGGGATTGCACATAAGGTGAATTCCAACACCAGAATGGAGAGCAGTTGATTTCCATACTGCTGCATATGAATCTAAATAGGTCAGGTCATTTTTTTTTTTCTAGGAAATAATGACTAAAAACTGGAGATGCAGCAAGTGGATCAGTGCCCGTATTTTAGATGTTTTTTTATAGGACTGCTTGTAGTTCACCAGTTTAAAGTCTTTTGGGAACTTTTTGGTCAGTTTTGGGAAGAAGGTTAGTCCTGTAGTGTTCTGTGTCTTTCGAATGTGGTATTTGACCAGTTGATACCAGAAGATGAATGCATAGGTGTGTGAATACGAATTGAAAGTTGGTCTAGTTTCATTGTACACTTTTGCAAGTCATCTGCTGGTTGAACTTTATTGAGGATAGCATTATTAGAGGAGACAGACCACTCGTAGAAAAATAAATAGGAGGAAAGGAAGTCCTGCCTTTCAGTTGGAAGAGCCAATAGATTTGTGATCAACATACACATTATCTCCAACAGGCTAACAAATGCAGTTTTTTTGCCTGATTGCTAAAGCTAGGCTAGTTAGCTGTATACTATCATTGCTGTCAGAATTTTTGAGGGAGGAGGGGTTTTAACATTCCATTAAAACTTAAGTTTAACAAACAGTTTTGGCGATTCCATTTTTTCTTCTAAAGTAGTCGTTGCTGCATGACTAGGAAAACACATTAGTCCTAGATGGCCACCAAGTTAACCTCACAATGACTTTCTAGTACACTCAAACAATCGAGTGATCTTCCTCCATCCTCTCCTGCGACTCAAAAGGGGGCGGTTACCGCAGGTTGCCTACAACACAAAGCTTTGGCGACATGTTGAAAACCTGCTAGTTTAATGACGTTTGTTGGTGATTAAATAAGCATGTCTGCAAGGTTGTGTTATGACCAATTTCAAGATCCTTTTCTCTTTACGATGACTTCTAGACTTGGATGTTACCTGTAGCAGCTTAAGCTAAGGGTTATCCAGTATAGGACAATTCAGACTGGCCTTAATGTTTACCTGTATATCTGTACCACTGCATGTCTCAAATACAATTATTTAGGACTATTTGCACATTAGGGTTGGAACAGGACCTTTAGAAAACTTTAAGTATATTAAGGTAGAAAAATCTACTCTTGGTTTTGTTTATTTTATTTTAAAATCTGCAACAGGTTAATAGTAACACACCTAAGAATAGCTGGTGTACACACACACACACACACACATATATATATATATATAATATTTCCCAGATCCTGAATATAATTCTTTAGAAGGTTTCTGTAAGTTCTGTAATTATGGATCTGTATCTTGTTTTGAAGAAATACTGCAATGTTTACAAAGTCAGGATTGTTTTTCCTCAGATTGTTGACGTGAGACACGTTGAAATATTTGTAATGTCGGTTGTTGTACGGACTTGTGAAGTCACATAAAGTTGCAGTACACTTACATGTAGCACTGTAGTTATCAGTTTGGGTCTTTGGTAAGATAAAACTTAGAAATAAAACCTTTTTTTTTTTTTTTTAATTACTTTGTTGTGATGGCCTCTATATTTGTGTATCCCAACATTGCCATCCAACAAAAGAATATTATTTTTCCAAGAAACTGATCTTTCCAATTTATTGCAATGTTTATACATTAGTCATGTATTTAAATATCACACAGATTACTGAGTTCCTTACAAACATGCACAGAGACGTGAGTGAATGTATAGTTGCATGCCTTAAACCTCTTGTCCTCAGCACTGCTGTATTGTCATTTAGAGGGACTAAACTGACTGTCCCTTGTGTTGTGTTTTATTGACTGTATTGGATCCATACACTCCCATAATGCACTTTGAAAAAACATCATCCCTAAAAGGCTTTCCTATAGACCAGATAAAGGCAAACCCCAAGCCTGAGCCATTTGTTTTACCCAGCATTGTAGCCTTCTAGCACACACTGACATTCAAACCGGGGAAACAGTACCATCTAGTGACCACTGCATTACACTGACAGTGAATCCTGACATACTTTATGCAAGCACATGAACGCAAATGCTTCTAGCAATTCAAGATTTTTATTTTGTGCATCGTTGCATTATGAAATGTGTCAAATGACAATTTTTAATGCAATTAAAGTACATACACACATTATGTTTATCAGATGAATGCGTTGCATTCTCAGTGTTAACACAAAGGACGCATATACAGTGGGCTTTAATGTAAAACTTTCAATAGCTAGTTTCTCTGTTAGGTGAGCTACTATCCTGATGGAGCAACAGTTTAAAGATAATCTTGCTGAGCAAGTTAGTTAAAATTGACCTGTGTATAGCTAGCTACCTAAATAGTAGTCTAGGCTAGAATCCTCCTCAGCATTAAACACTAGAATGAAAAAGTGTGAACAGCAACCCCATATTGATTTTTAACCCTGCCGTCATGGTGCTTTATAAAATAGGCAGTTTAGCATTCAGAGATTAATGTACAACCAAATAACAGAAAATATAAATGCCTTCCTCTCTGAAAACATTTTCTATCCTAAATGTTGACTGTAGTGCCACTTGTGGCCAATGCTGGGAATACGCTGGGACACATTAATGAGTCACAAATTGTGTTGCCAGAAGTATTGACGTTCATATGCTGTGTAAAGCACGTTTCAGGCCTTAATAGCCTGTCCTTGTCAGCAAAGAAATTACGCAATTACCTGTTAACAACTCAACGGCATGTGTTGATCTCAGGTCATTAGACGAGTCACTGTATCTTCCCAGGTCTTGCCTTTCTCACATTACTTTAATATAGATTGTGTGTCACAGTACTGGACATTGTGTTTACAGCACCAGTCTTGAACTGTAACCTTGTATAGAGCCATTTAGAGGGTAATCTGACAGAAACGGATATGTTCCGGGGTGTGGAAGTCAGGGTAAAATAAGTCAATTTAACAAATGCCTTGACAAAACCTCTCTTTTAGTGTACTGCATCTTTATTTGTTATCAACATGTCTCACTTTAATCTATTGTTCTATATTAAAAACAAACAAAAAAGATGGAAAATACGAGCATGACTGAAAAAAAATTCTATGCAAGTGTTGCATGAGATCTGATCGTTTCTTTTGATTGTTTCTGATCTACTTTAGTAGTGCATTGATTCTCGTTGTTTGTAAGTATTATTCTAGTTAGTACGAATTTTCACCCTGTTTTATACTGAGCACAGACAAGGGGCTCCTGCTGTTTTTTTAAAGCTCCTTTTCAATCTCATGGGCTTCAATACCTCAACTGTTTTTTCTTTGTTAACTCATATCAAACAATTGGATTCATGAATTAAAGGAATTTTTCAAGTTAGGCTCTATCAACAGCATCTGTAATTTTGCTATTTGTATTTCAACACTTATAATGGAAGTTAATGGGGCAAGACGTTGATAAACGTTGAGAGTATATGTTAAACACATTGTGTTTAACCTTGTCCACGCTCGGTGTTCTGTTATTTTACTTTGTCATGAACACATAAAGCCTTTCACATGAAATGTGTGTAGATAGCAAAGAGGGACCACAGAAATTATATTGATAAAGACATGATATAAACAACTTTACAGCTGAAATGACACACAGCTTCATATGAAAGACTTTAAATGTTTACTGTTAAACTCTCCAACATGTTTTCTTCTATAGACTTTCATTGTAAGTGCATTATTGCACCCCACAGATGTTCATTGACATTAACTAATGTAAGAAAACTCAGCTATGACTTAAAATAGTAATCTTTACCAAAAAGATGCATCACAAAACTACTTCTAAGTCCAGAAACTACATTGTTTTAATTAGACTGATATGAAAGTAAAAATAAGATTATTTGTATAATGTACAATGCAAAATGTAAAACAGCATTGGTGGGATGTATACTATGTGACATGAGGCTGTTCAACTAAAAATTGAAGTTTACATTTCTTAATACATGGAGTACATGCTATAGTTTATTTCTTATCTGTTACAGCATGCCATTGTTTACTAGTGGACCAATATAGCAACCATAAACTTTTTTTTCCGAGGTATAAGAAGCACAATTTTTACAATGAGTCTAATTTGAGTCCTTTGTCTTCTATTCTGTATGCAATACAAACATGGAAAGAAAACGCCTTAGAACGTTAACACTTCCTCTTGTAAGTAGAGAAAAAGATATTGCACTATTTTTCTTTTTTGATGTCTGCTTTGTAATGCAATAAATGCACTAGTTAGAACAATAATCCCACCGGACAGTGACATGGTCCTCAGGCGTGATGTAGGTACACTCTCTCGCCCCTTCATCTTTATGACAAGACATGAACATTTCCTGCCTGATGCTGTATATGCTTTATATTTAAATAAAATGCCACTTATGTTATAATAAAAAAATTATGTACTTTTAACACTTCACTGGAGTCTTAACTGAACGCTGTTTTTCTTATTTGAAGCATTGGCAAGAATTATACATTATTGTTGCTTTGTATACAGCTCATAGCAGCAGTTTTGAGTGCAAAATATGTTGTCGTGGAACGTTAATTACTATTATAAATACAGGAATCACCTTTTATCTCTGGGAATCTGAAATTACAAGCAGCGACAGCAGTGTGACTTCATGGAACATTTGTACCTATTTAAATAGATTAAAATCTTGGAGTTGAATGTACTACCCATATATAGATTATGACACAGTTTCTGATCTGTAGCATAGAAATAAGACCATTTTACCATCTAAAGGCCTTTATTATCAACCCACAGAATGAATAAAGGCTTTAAATCATCCTTTGACTAAAAACAATAACTACATATGCACTCTGACGTAATACCAAAACAATGGTATTTTTACACATTGTAAGCGTTCCCAAAACAGTCTAATGTAAAAAGTGAACAGCAGGTGTATGTGCTGAAATACAATATTGAGCATCTGTTCATTGTGGGGTAATGTGAAACAGGGCTGTATCTGCATCATTTTACAGAAAATTTCTTCAATATGTGACCTCATGTTATTACTGTGGTCTTTCTGAGACCCTAATGAAAAGGTATAAAGAATGTGTTGAATCAGTACAATAAGCAAAAAAATAAAAAAAAACAGAATGGGGAAAATAAAAAGAAAAATGGGCTGCTAAATAGAAGCTCAGGCAAAGATGGTCTCCTCTCTCCTCTTTTTGGTGAGAATGGTGCCGGGTTTGTGCTGGGCGTCGGGATGGTTGGCCAGCTCAGGCGGGCAGGTGGACACAGGGCTTTCCAAGATGGCCTGTTTGAGGTCGTAGAAGACTGAAGAGTCCTCTTTGGTCAGGAAGGTCATGGCCACACCACTCTTTCCAGCACGACCCGTTCGGCCAATACGATGGATATAGTCTAGAGAAGCAAAGTTAGAGATGAATCCTCAATATGTTACTTTCAATTACAAACGGACCGTAAACAGATTAAAACTACTGCTACCCATTTCATCACAGTTTACAGACAACAGTAAAAAGATCCAAGTTTGCATAGTAATCACAAACTAGAAAAGATAAAATTAAAGCTTGCTTCTCTATCGCCATCTCTGCTTAAAACTAAAATTGCAACTTAATTGGGGTAAGGTAAGGTTCATTTTTAACCAAAAAAAGTTACAGACTGCAGCTATAGGATAAATGTAGAACTTACCTTCAATGTTCTTGGCCATGTCATAGTTGATGACCATGGAGACGTCCTGGATGTCGATACCTCTACCTGCCACATCTGTGGCCACCAGGATGTCTTTAGCTCCGGCCTTCAGGTTAGACAGAGCGAACTCTCTCTGTTCCTGACCTTTACCACCGTGCAGTGTACAAGCATTGTACTGATGGGAAGAGAGAACAGTGACATTAAGAACACTGATGGATGCTACATTTGTCAAAAATGATCATACTTTTGACAAAAAATACCCTAACAAAAAAATGTAAAGAATATATAGATTTTTTTTTATTTATGTGCTGCATGCATCATTCCAGCCATCTGACTTCAAAGACTAAATTACGACTGTTTACTATAGCCTGTTTTAGCCACGCAAATACATTACTGCATAATTATGATACATTACTGCATAATTTCACTTAATGAACGCATGGCTTATATAGCCGTTTTATGTAACTGCATAATATTTGGCATATATAATGTATATAGTAATTCATTGATGCATTATTTTCTTTAAAGCTGATTAGGTAGATTAGATAAAGCTGACCTGAAACAATTTGTATAGTTAATGGTTTAAGCAAATGTTTCTTTGTACATAAAGGTTCTGTACATAAAAGCCTTTATTTCTACAATACAGTTTTTAGTTCTGTTGAGTAGAGCTGACAGTGTTGAACTTACTCCCATCTTCTCCAGAGACTTGGCCAGAACGTCACAACCCTTCTTCTGGTTAACAAAGATGATGATGGGCGGCTCAAAGCCACTGGCCAAAACTTCCAGCAGCTTCTTCCTGTTAATGTAAAAGATACAAATGTTTTTTGTTTAGACTTCATATGACAGTTTGTGTAGAAATATGAAAGACTGTTGGTTAGCGCTCTGACCTCTTTTCACCCTCTGACATGAGGGTGACCTTCTGCTCAACCCTCTCGTGAGGTTTGCCTGCAGAGCCGATGTACACCACTGCGGGGCGCCGCAGGTAACTCCTGGCCAAACGCTCCACAGCTGGAGGCATAGTGGCTGTGAACATGACCGTCTAAAAAATACAATGAAAAGAGAATTGATTGCTGCATTGCTTGCAAATGTTATTATACACATGAATATATATTCACTATAGACATTTAAGTTGTCTAAGATTTCCAAGTCAATCAATCAGATTTCAGTTACCTGTCTGTACTTGTGTTTGCCTGACTCAAAGTTCTGCATCATTTTCTCAGGATCCTCAGCATCATCTGTATCTGGCTTCTGATTGGTCACTGGAATGTATTCTAAAATCTTCTGGACATCGGGTTCAAAACCCATATCAATCATTCTGTCGGCTTCGTCCAGTACCACATATGTGCACCTGCTCAGAACGAGGTACCGGTTCTCCAATACATCAATCAAACGACCGGGTGTGGCAATAACAATCTGATGATAACAAAAAAAACATAAGATCTAGAACCATGACTGATATCTGCCATGAACATTTTCAACCAATAGACAACTTGTACCCAAATGATGCCAAAAGGTTTAATTATTACTGCTGTTATAAATAAGACATTCTAACAAACTAATCCCAATATTACATCAACTGTAATTAGAAATTGACACAATGCAATCTTTTTTACTGTAGTTTTAAAAACCTTTCAAAAATAACTAACAAATAGATGGATTTTTATTCTCACCTCACAGCCCATCCTCAGCCTAAACCCTTGATCTTCTCTGGATATTCCACCAATCACAGCGACTGTCCGGATTCCCAGCGGTTTGCCAAATTTAATGGTCTCCTCTTCGATCTGCTGTGCCAGCTCACGAGTGGGGGCCAGAATTACGGCATATGGCCCCTGATCAGAGTCCTCAATCCTACAACCAACACACACAGTTAACAGATTTTCTGGCATGGATTTACACCAGAGCACCTGTAGGCATATAAGGCGCTTATTGGCATGAAACTCAAGATGTCTGGCCTGCCCCATTTCACCCTGTGACGTCAGGTGATTTCACCTCACCTGTCAATCTTAGGCAGAGTGGTGATCCAAACCAGTAAAGGAATGAGGAAGGCTGCGGTTTTACCGCTACCAGTCTCGGCCACACCGATGATGTCACGGTTCTGTAAACCAATAGGAATGGCCTGTCTCTGGATAGGTGTTGGATCCTAATAAAGCCAATGACAAGAAAGAAACATTCTAAGTCATTTATATTCCATTCACATTTATTCATTTGGCAGACGCTTTAATCCAAAGCGACTTACAGTGAACTCAAGGTATACATTTTTTTATCAGTACTTGTGTTCCCTGGGATTGAACCCACAACCTTTGCGCTGCTAACACAATGCTCTACCAGTTGAGCTACAGGAACACTACATTCCAACATTACAAAACAAAGCACACAGTTCATAAAGGTGTACATGAAATGTGAAGGGTCTGACCTTGTAACCACATTTATCGATGACCTCCAGAATGTGTGGGGGCAGTGAATACTCCTTCCAGTTGCGGATGGGGTTGGGGATCTTCCCTCCTTTGGTTGTGATACTGTAGTCTTCTCTAAAGATTCTCCAGTCTCTGTCTGTCATCTCGTCCATCTTTTTCTGGGACCAGTGCCGGTCATCCCAGCGTTGCTTGGCTTCCTTCTTCCGGACCTTCTTCAGCCGCTGTCTGTGGACACACGAGTCAAACTCCATATTAATCACATTAATCTCATGATTCCACCCTGGTGAATGGCTACAGAATTGTGCTGTAGCCATGCTTGATTTTAATCATACTGACAAAGTGAAGCTGACCAGCACCAAAACACACTAAATATAAATATAGATAAAATATAAAATATAGATACAAATATAAAGCTAAATAATAAGACATACCTTAGGACATACCTTACATTACAATATAGTAATAGAAATATCGGTCAATGAATGTGTGTATCTTACTCCTCCTGCTCTTTCTCCTCATGCGTCCGTCTCTTCTCCATCAGGTCTCCATAGAAACGGGACTGGTCTCTCTTCTGCTGTTTGAGGTCAATGCCAGCGATGAAACCCCGACCGTAGAGGTGAACTTGATGCTTCTCTTTATATCTAAAAACATACACAGTCAAACTTGTGCACCTGTGCTGTTCTGTGACTCTTTAGCTCTGCTATAGCGAGACTAAATAAACAGGTCAAATCCAGCCTGCTAGGAATTGCAGGCCTTTGGTAGTTTTTAGGCAGCCAGTCTATACTGATATAATGGTACTAGCATTAAAATATAATGCGGTAGTGTAATGTTTGTTATTGTAATTAGAACGTTTTGTATCAGTTTCAGGAGACACTCACATTGGATTGTAATCAGTTGAAGTGTCTTCAGATGCGTCCCATTCAAAGACAAACTTCCTGTCGTTCAGATGGCGGGTCCGCCGACGTTTCTTCGTCCCGCCGAGATAGCGCTCCTGAAACAAATAAATCATAACTTGTTATACTAACTACTTGTCCATGTGTGTAAATGATCCCACATAACCCACACTGGCTGTTTTAAGTTACCTTAAAAGTGTGCAAACAAGCTTCGACAGACATGCTAGACTCAAGTCCACCATCACAGTTCAACTTTTCTATCAGAAATTCTTATTTTATTTCACAAAGCTCATGAATTTTTAATGAGGTAAGAACCTGAAGAAATGTATTACTGGTCGTCTGTTGTAATAAAACCTATTACATTCAAACACAGTTTTACACTATACCACGCTCCATAGCTACCTTTTTATAAACCAGGGTTAAAAGTGGGTTTAAAAGAAGTTAAGCATGGGCTAAATGCAGTGTAAAGAAGCTAACTACCGTTTTGCTTTTTTCTCTACTGTGAGACTTTTCACCTTTATGGCCTGCAGTTCTTTTCCTTTGTCTTTTTCCTCTCTGATCTTCTGCCGTCCATCATCATCTTCATTCCCATTGTTCTCTCTCTCCATCCGCTCTCGTCTTTCTCGTCGCTCTCTCTCCTGAGGATCCTCTGCAGGTTAAATCAATCCATCCATCAGTCAATTAATTTATGGTCTTCAGTCCCAACTGAACCATTTTTCTTTTGATTTGAAAGTCAACATGAAATCAAACTTCTTTACTAAATTTCACCTTGACAGTATAGTAAAACATACAAATGTCTTTATATCATTTTCTGTCTCTAACCTAGGTCACTCTCAGACTGCCCAGTGAGTTCACTTACCATCTAATGCATATTGCACAAGAAACTGGAAGACTTTCTATGCACTAATCTGTTTGGCTGCCTTTACGCAACTGTGCAAGTAAAAGCACACTGATTTTTTTTCAATGTACTGCACTTATAGACTTCCAGATTCACTATTTATAGACTTCCTTTTCACTATTTATTACACACTGATCTATTATTGTGGTAGAATGAATAAATTCACCCCTAAACAACATGTAAACACAAAACAATGTAAAGGACTTGTTCTGTTTAAGTGAGTGGCTCCTGGTCAACCTTTAGCTACAGTCTTCTTACCTACAGCAAACTACTCACCTAACATCTTCCTGCCGATTTCCTGAAAAGCTCTTCGTTTCTTCCTCTCCTCCTCCAGCAGTCTGCGTTTCTCCTCTGTCTGCTGTTCCCTGCGCCTGACAGCTTCAGCTTCACGCTCCGCTTTAGACAAGAATTTGGGCTGCAACAGGAGGATACAGGTTTTAGCTTCAGAACAAAAAAACACACAAAGAATAAAACAACCCAGGAAGACACTCCTAATAACCGCATCATTTAAAATAAGAATCTCTTCACCTTAGATTCAGCCTCCTCCTCTGCTTTCTTCTTAGCCAGAAGCTCTTCAAGAGAGAGAGGCTGCACCTGAAATAGCACAAAGACTGCAGGTCAATAAATGCAATACGCACAATATTACACAATATACAGCCAATCGTCACATTAATTCTAAAGGGGTACCTTCTCCTTTTTCTTGTCATCTTCCTCCTCATCCTCTTTTTTCAAGTCTTTTTCTCTCTTTATCTTTAAATCCCTCGATTTAGGAGAAGTGCTCCTGAGAACAGAGAACACACAGGAATATTAACCTGGAGACCACTATAGCCAACCGGAAACGTGGTCACCATTACAACATTTAGAAATGTCAATTCCTACAGGTGTTCTGCGAGACATGTAAAAGATACCCATTTTATTCAGCGTACAAGATTTTTTGTGTATAACATGCATCAGAAGGTCGGCAAGCATATTGAAGGTGTCCGGTAGCCTTACCTTGATTTCTTGGAGCGATCTCTGTCCCGTCTGTCTCTCTCTCTGTCTTTGCGGCTCCTTTCTCTGTCCTTCTCTCGGTCTCTTTCTTTGTCTTTTTGACGCCGGTCACTAAAGACACAGATAAATGAATTTGATGTTATCACAACCCGACACATGCAGTACCATTCATATGAGAAGAGCAGTTATCACACCGGTCTGGAGATTTGGATCTGCTGCGGGAGCGCTTGCGTTCACGGGATCGGTGTCGCTTGCGCTCCCTGCCTGGAGATGCTTTACGATCACGGTCCCTGGAGCGGGAACGACTGCGCTTACGAGACTCTCGTTCCTTGCCTGCGGTGTCCAAGTCCTTCTTATCAGAGTCACCAGCCATCTGGAAAGAATGAAGGACATGTGGCGGCAGAGTGATGTTTTATGTTCACAGCAATGTTGTATAAATAATGAAAAGCACTTGTTTTCCAAATGATATTGGGAATTTCTTGTTCAATACCACTGTGATGCATTTCAAAGAATGTAACCGATGTATTTATTTAACAAAAAAATATTTTTTATATTGTATTTTGATTAGGGAAATGACCTCTTAAATTTAATTTGAAAAGCTGTATAGACTAATAGTACAGCTGTAAATGTGTAACATACCTTCCCATTAACAGATAATGAACCATTCATTGAATCATGTGGTTTTCTGAACATTATAAACATACACACAATGCACACTGACGGGCTTAAGCTCAGCAATGGCCTGCTTGCTTCAATAAACAAAATTACTATAAAACATTAAACTAAGTTTATAAAAAAAATTTTCGAACCGTTCTGTAAAAAACGTGCAGATCGACAAAACAATTTCTCACCTTTAGTCCTTACAGTTAAGACGCTTACGAGGTATGTTCGTTTGACTAAACAGCCATGTTGCTCGTCGCACATATGACGTACTTCCTGAGAAGGATCTTGGGATTTGTAGTCAAAAGTAACGAATACGACCCAAGATTTACACCATTATCGTTGTTATTAACAACAAACCAGAAATTAATTTTATGTAATGCCAACAGAAAAACTTTTAATGATTTTGGATATACAATGGTTTATTTTTAAAAAATTTAAAAGAGAGCATATTATATTTTTTTATCATATTTTTATATCTATATAATTATTTTTTATATTGTATTATCACAATTATTGTACATTTATTAATTAATAAAAATGCATTACTTTTATTTAATACACTGTATTTTTTAAACTAGAAAATCTTAATAAGGCTGATTTGTATTACTACTAACTAGACATGTGGTGTGTGTGTGTGTGTGTGTGTGTGTGTGTGTGTAAATAACATTGTTTGATTCCATGTCAACCACACACTCTATAACAGACCCCAAACACAAGCAAGATGCTGTGGTCAGTAATGAAAAGCACATATTTTATTAACAAACATCTATTTACACTTATTGTTAGACAGGCAGTCAGTAAAGGACAAAACAGAAAAAAGCGTATACAAAAAGCGTTTACAAAAAGATGTGAGATCAGGGGAAAGAGATACAGAATTATAACACTGAACTAAATTCAACATCCTAAAACGCTAGTATTACAAACGAACACAGAAATTGTAAAAGAGCAGTTAAAATCTTACCAGGTCATAGAATTCAACAGTCAATGTTTGCGGACAATCACATTGGACACTAGGGGGCAGGACAGATCCATGAGTGAAGAACAAGACTACAGCTGCAAAAGTTAGTTTCTGGCAATTAGTTTTACACAAGTGAGTAGTTTAACTGCTGCAACAGTTCCTCTGAACCCTTGGGTTGTTTAAAGAAACGGTTCACTAAAAATGTACATTTTGTAATCGTTTTCTCACCTTCATGTCATTCTAAAACCACAAGATTTACTTTGAATGACATGAGGGTGAATCAATGATGATAAAATCTTTATTTGGGGTGAATTAACCCTTTAAAAGATTCACTAGCACCCAGTATTGCTAATACAGTACACAAGGTCTCTGACATTAAATATCTGGCATAACTAAGCACCTCAGCGACGTGACTATTAAAGAATAAAGCAACTTTCTCAGACTGGCCCTTGAGCCTAACATCTCAGTTTGGAAAGAAATACACAGCCTCTCTTTCCAAAAAAATCTTTTATGCACATTATGATGCATATAATATTGTATGTTAGGTTAGCCAGTTGTGCTTAATCCCAGAAGAAAGAAAAATCACAGATGAAATCTCTTTAATATACCAATTATTTCTCCTAGACAGCAATGAGATTAAATGTAAAGTTAATGGAAATGTAAAGTTAATGGAAACATTTGTTTAAGTCTCATGTGTCTCAGATATTTCTCCTGAGAAAAAGACTCAGAAATCTCCATTAGCGGTTTTACATAATTTCACAGCTCCATACTCTTGATGTATTTTAACAATTGTCTGATGTTTCTATTTTTATTTCTCATATTTCATTTTATTTCTCCTAAGCAATTTTAAGAGAAACATCTGAGACAAAGTTGATACTTAAATGAAACACAGCTCTCCATTGATTCTCCTGAGCTATGAAATGGCAACATCAGAGAAATAAAATTGTCCTCTGGGATGATTCATTTTTCCAGTAAACAGGTACAGTAGCTTTGCATCTACAGTAACAGACACTGATAGTCACTCCACTGTTATTAATATAAGGTATTTGTACATGCTGACAATATTACATGATATTTGTTCACAAACTGGTATTTGATTACAAGCACCATTTACATAAAACAACCTTCCTATTCCATTATATTTCCCAGGTCTACAATCATTAAAACAGTATGAGAGTATGTAATAATTTTACTCAGGGGTCTGAATATGAGAGGAAGCCCCAACTATTGTCTATTTGATCTATTATATTCATACACATTGTGCTAAAAATCATGGTTAGTAAAAACATTACAGTGCAAGAAGAATACTGATGGGGCCTGTACAGTGGTCACAAAATGTATTTGGACGCTTGAGCCATACTTAAAATATATGAGTTATGTAGCATTAGATCAAAAAAATATCAAACCAGGTGTCGTCTGCAAACAAATCATGCTAGAGCTTTGCTCACAACTTTATGGCTCATAGCAATTTTTGGCCTCAGGTGAACATTATTATATTACACATTCATATATTTGTTAAAGTAATTTTGGGGCCACATATAAAACCAGTTAAGACTAAAACTGAATTTGAAATTGTAATTCTGAATCACACTTTATAACGTGACATGAAAGAATCTTCAATTTTTGCAACACAAAATGCTTTTTATTCTTTTGGTTCTATTTTTGACAGTGATCCACAGGAGGTTTGCTTGTTTTGTCTTTTATTTTGGGCCCCACCCACGTTCCAAACCACCCTTCCTCCTCTCTGCATACTATTCTGTTTTACTGTGTACATACGCAAATCCTGTATGAAGGCAAACAGCAATCAATAGTCCTCTTCACACACACACACACAGTGCTGGAACTTCAACATCTGAACTCCACAAAGTAACTCAGAATAACACAAACTTGGACCACACATTGCATGCAGAAGTGCCTAATAAAAAATAACAGCTCTTTTTGTTTAGATACGCTTTTGTAATGGCATCTAAATGAGACAATTGGACTATGTTCTGTTTTGTCAAGGGTGTTGAATTGGATGGTCAATTCTTCTATCCTCTTCAAAACCAAAAGGGGTTGATTAGAGCGTCTGTAAAGTTTTTTGTCAGTGGAGAAGCAGATCTTGAAGAAGGAGGCAGGAGGTGAGAAACGTGAGGTCCGCTTTGATGGAGGAATCATCTGACATGCTCTCTCATTTACGAAGACCTGATGAACACAAATACACACACAAACACAAAGTGAGCTTGTGACAATGCTAGAGATTGTGTGTCCAATCAGAACTTGACTGACAATGCGTTTTCACGTCCCTTTCAATTTGAGTTGGATGCAGAACTGTAATTCTGTTTGATTTTTAGGAAAGCAGAATTAAAATGGTATTAAAGCTCATATAACATATAATTGAAGTTCATACAGTGTAACTTCTGTAATAATACATGCTTATTGTACAGTATGAATTACCAATAAACTGAACCATGTTTACACAACTGTTACGGGTGATTGTAGTATACAGGTCATAAAGAATGGGAATTAACAAAAAAAAATTAATGCATAAAACTCATGAAAAACAGGGAAACAAACACCTTACTTTTGATGTGAAACAGGACTAAAAAAACTCAACACAAAGACGATATATACCAAACCAAATGAGGGACTTTACAAATGAGGCTGTGCTCACATTTGTTTCCAGTATATGGTTTAGACCCACACACACAAACACCTGCTGGGTGATTCATTAAAAAGCCTCTGACTGTAAAATGCTTGTGTATGTAGATACAGGACAAGCCCTTGTCTCATTTTCAACTACTCTGGTTAAACTGTCATGAGAACTGTCCCTAGAGCCAACAAAATGCATTTATCACTTGCATGTGCACATATAGGAATTAAAAAGGCTTCTTCTACACACACTCATTAAACTACCTGCATAATTTAAGGCTTATTGAAATAAGGCCAGCGCAGGGCTCAGAGGGACTGCTGCACTGATCCATATTCCCTGCATGACAAACTAAAGACCTCAAACTGAGGACATACAGTAGCAGGTAGTGTATAAAGCACCAGGGCAGCTTATGACCCCACTGTCAGTGTTTTAGTCATAAAACCATTTACAGAGGGATTTATAGTTCCCCTTCACAGCACTGGGAGAAGAAGATAAACAGGCTGTGTCAATCTGTCAGAACAGTTGGTTATTATTATATGTCTCTGAAGTAAGACCCAATGAGGTCAATAATACTGCTATTTGTTGGCAATACTGCTCATCTCAATGGCAGTTGGGGCACGCTGTGGCATCAAAAGTTGGTTAGAACATTTAAACGTAAGTTTGAGAAGCTAACACTTCAACCTTGTCATTGCAGTATACAGTATATGAGATACAGAGCTTGTTAAGTGAAGTGCTAGCCAAGTATGGTGACCCATCCAGTTAGTGCACACATACATTGGAGTGGTGAGTTGTGAACACCCACACTGCAAACTGAACACACACCCAGAGCAGTGGGCAGTACTGGGATCAGGGGTTGAGCTGCTCCAGGGCACCTCAGTTGGTACCTGACAGCATTAGAATTGATCTGGCAACCTTCTGGTTACAGGTCTGACTCTCTAACCAGTAGGCCATGACTGCCCACAGTGCCATGGAAGTAAAATGATTACATGCTGTGACATTACGAAAACATTAGTTTGTTGATTTTAATGTGATATACTGAACTATACGTAAATCCTAACGCAAAATGGAAATCATGTCAAGTATGTACTGGTGAATTTCTGCAGGACTCTGTAGGTTAGCTAGACACCCATTTCAGACCATAAAACACAGCAGCATTATTACATAATAAGAAAAACCAAGACTGATTAAATGACATAATTTACAATGATTTACAATAGGAGATCACTATAATTAATTCACTCTAAAAAGTAAAAAACTTAATTTAACTGGGAGAAAGAACAGATAAGCTCTCATATTAAACAAAGAAAGCTAATATAAATAGCCCACATGCAATATGGGCAATAATAAAGTGTATAAAAGCTCTTATACTGCAATTCCCACAGTCTTAATGAATCTCTCACTGGACAAGATCTGAATGGTTAATTAATGGACTTATTAAGAAGTTATACTAATTAAAGGAACTAATTAATGCTTCAGATAAGGAGAAAGCAGAGACATGTGCAAGAAGATCTAAACTTAACACACACACACCACAGACAGACACACACATACGCGCACACACACACGCGCACACATACACTTGCATATGTGGTTTCTGATGACTCTCCATATGTGTAATGTTTTTTATTCTGTATATTCTATACCCTAACCCCACCCCCAAACCTAATCCTTCAGTTATTCAATTATGTATGTTTTATAAACCATTTGGTTTATGAGGACATAGGAAGTGTCCTCGTAAACCATGTTTACATTGTGTACTGGTATATGTGATTTGGACAAAGGACAAAAATATGTATAATGACATGGATAACACACACACACACACACACACACACACACACACAGGTACTTACTGATGCACAGGCTTTAACAGAAGATGAGATGGTTTCTCATTGACATGGTAGAGTGGGAATGGGTCAAATCCACCAATAAAATCAACTGAAACCAAACAAAAGATGAAATTAAAGAATGAACTGAAAGACACATGGAAATGAGGCATGAAGAGCACAAATGAACCATGAAATGATCACTAGATGCGAATAATAACATGTAACATGAATATGCATGTGAAAATACAGATGAGAAGATTAACACTGGAATATCCATTACACCACCTTATATTACACAATAATCCGACACGATTATTAACAATGAACAGTGTCTAAAAGAAATAAAGAGGATTTGAAATAACACACACTCAAGCATTTGTGCTGCCTTTACTAACGTTAAAAGAATTACTATTCAGATGAGGAGGATTATGAATCAGTGACTTTTATTATTGGATAGCAGATGCCAGTCAGCGCAGTGTGATGGGCTACACACTGAGAATACAGAAATGAAAGATGCCCTCTTTCTCTTTTATTCCTAACTTTTATACAGCCAAAACAGTAGAAGAGACACTTCTTCTGCATCTTAACAGACAAACTATCTGTCCTCAATAGTATTCATGTTACATGCTAAGTATAACATAACAAAAATTGTCAAAGGTGCCCTGATTTTCAAAGTGCGTCTCGGTATATGTTATTTGGCTATTTATTGCCAAAACCCATGCCACAGCAGTTTTTAAACACTTCACCAGTGAAGTACATACTTCACTGTACATACTGTACATTGTGCATGTATAACAGCATGACTCATAATAATGTCTTACTACTGCAAACCCAAACAAATGTTTCAGTTAATCTATACAACCTCAACATACCTTAATTGCAAGAGCAAATTTGCCTTCATGTTGACAGACATGCAGCG
Source organism: Ambastaia sidthimunki (assembly GCA_036877625.1). Classification (NCBI taxonomy): domain Eukaryota; kingdom Metazoa; phylum Chordata; class Actinopteri; order Cypriniformes; family Botiidae; genus Ambastaia; species Ambastaia sidthimunki. The sequence goes on from JAZGTK010000165.1 coordinate 37,518, forward strand.
TGTTTACATAGAGCAGAAATACATAGAGAGAGCAGCTGTTGTTTCTCTTTAACTACAGGCTTTGAGCTCATATATCACTAGTGGTTTGAATGATTGCAGGGCTAAATCATGATAAACTGCTGCCACGTGTGGAATTCTGGGAAGACAAAAAGATTATTCCTGCTGTTTACCTATATATATATAATTAATATTATTATAAATATATATAAAATATATAAAACATTTCTGCTCTATGTAAAAAATATATGTGTGTAAATGTGGTAAATGTGTGTATGTGGTTCTTGTGAAAAAGGTTGTGGTCTTAGAAGCTCAGCTCAGTCTTGTATCACAGGCAGAGATCAGACATTGATGAAATACGACCACTCAAGTACACAAACATAAAACATTCTCTTTGAATCTATACCGTTTGAGTCTCTCTCTCCTCTAGGTTTCCAGGTTTTGGAATGCATTGCATATCAAGAGGAGCAGCATTCAGACTTAGGTTAAGCACTAAACTATTTTGACCCACTTTCTTACAAACCTGCTCTTGTTTATATTTTTTTTCCTTGTCTTTAAGCACAGGAATGTGCTTGGCACTGATAATCAACCACACACACTCTTTTTCTCCCATCTGACACACACACTCTGATGTGTGTGATGTAAAGCCAGGTCTGAGTTTTCTTTTGGTCTGATGGAGGAGGAACAGGGATTAGATCAGTACCCAAGATCCCCCATGTCTCTGCAGCTGGTATTCAGGCTGGTCTGTCCGCTGTCATTAGATAGATTCACACTGGTACTGAGAGACTACTGCTGCTTTTAATGAGTCAGCCGTAACAGTGGCACCGAGACCACAAACTAATTATGGATGCGAGTCATTTAAATCAGAAACAGAAGAGAGAAAGAATGGTTAGAGATGAGAGGAAGAGCGAACGAGGCAGAAGAATAACTCGAGAAAAAATGAAGCCTGACACATTATTATTTAAATCACCTGTGGATAGAGTGAGACAGAGAGAGAGAGAGGGAGTGAGAGAAGGAAGAGAGAGAGACAGAGAGAAACTTCAGAAGGGAGAAAGTGCACTGTAGAAATTAAATCCTCCACTTCAAATGAGTGTGTAAATGGACCACACACAGCTTTGCATGATAGAAAATAGACCCACTGGGCTGCTTACACACACAAACACACACGTGCGCACACATGCACACGCACAAAATAACCCCCTCATTTCCAACACCAATGTAACATGTAACAAGTGCTTTAGCCCATAATGTACAACTAACACACACAAAAACACACATCACCCAATGGAAAATAACTGCAATCTCTAACTCTATCTTCATTGTTTCTCACTGACAGCTATGTGAAAACATATAGTGCAGTAATCTCAAATGTATCTCTCTAGACTCATGTGTCTCTCAACAATGTCTCCAATTGTGCTTGGATTAAGGTAATTCATTCTGTGAACAAAAACTACTTCTGTAAAAGATTTCAATAGCTACAGTCACACATCACCATAATATATTTAATAAGAATGTTAAGTATGTGCAAAATATGTTCACTGTTACGACAACTGTTTACTCAGTCAGCATTCGGTCTTGTCTGCTGTTTCATGTATTTGACAAATTGAGAGCTGTCTTTCAGTAAATGGGTTGCAGTGCCAAAATGAACTCAAACATTCCTCATCTAATTTTTCTGAGATCAAATAATCTGAACGATGTATATTTCTTATGCATTCTTATTTAATGTCTATCTTGTATCTGCAATTGCCAAGCCAGATAAGTTCAATTTTATCTAATAGAAATCTATTCTGCTTGTAAATTTGTGCTGAATATATACAGTTAACCTCTGTTTAGTCTATAGAAGTACACTGTAAAAATTTTTAACTTGTTTCAACTAATTATTTTTTAGCAACTAGTTCCACAGATTTTTTTCATTGACTCAATTTCACTCTTCAAAGTGCTACTTCAATTGGTTTTTTTTTTAGTTGGCCCAACTTGACACCAAGTTTAAAAAGTATTTTTGCTCAACTAGTTTTATAGTTCATTCAACTAAAAAGTTTTAATCAGGATAGTTTGGGCAGCATAACTAGAAATTGTTGTAATACTAGTTACATTTTATACTAAAGTTAAGAAAATGATTTACTGAAATGATTTACTGGTTACCAACCACACAAAAACACTAATGAAAACATATTTGCCTTTATTTCTCAAAAGAACTTGAAGGCTTTCAGGATAGTCACTCAATTGAGTGAATTATGACATATAAAAGCACTGAATTTCCATGTAATGTCTCAACATCACAACAGCAAGATGAGACAGAAATAAGGAAAGACAATTTTTTTCCTCTTCACTCCAGTCGCTTAATGATGTGTTATTTACTGTTAAACTCGCAGCCCGCGCCGCTACAGAAGACAGTCTGACAGGATTTTTCCAGCGCTTTAAAGGAGACTGACTTACTGACTGCACAAGATGAGGAAAAGTGAGAGTTTTTCTTCACAACATAAGAGAATGGCGAGTCCGCCACCGGACAGCTGATTTCAAATATGATCGTGAAGAATAACAACCACGTTAAGAAATGCGGATATCTGAGGAAACAGAATCATGGACACAATCGCTTTTTTGTGTTGAGGGAGCCGAGCGAGGGCTCTCCTGCCCGAGCCGATGCCAAACACAAACACCTGATCGCCCTTTACACCAAGGACGAGTATTTTGCCGTGGCTGCCGAAAATGAGCAGGAGCAGGACTGGTACGCGGTCTTTCAGTAATTCAACGGTCCGTCGTCAATTATTCCTTACGTAAGGCTATGCCTTAATACTTATAGGCCTATAAATATCAAATATTGGCTGGACTTGTGTTTATTAGTCTAGTCAACATTAGCCATTCTAAATGTTCACTGGATATGAAAATATCCCTTCATTTAATGGTTTTCTAATATATTTTTGCAGACTAAATATAATATGTCTTCTCATCTAATTCCAAGCATGAATATTAGTTCAACTTAGATATTTTTGCTTTTCCAACATTTTATTAGTTGTTTTTTTACAGTGTATGTGCTCATGTTTCTCAATCAGAGCCCCTGCTGTACAACACAAACAGATACGTCACTTTCTGTCTTCTAAACTAACTGATGTCAAAGGTCATCAGAACACAAAGGCAAACAGGAAAAGACTGTAAAGAATAAAAGTGGATTATTTCAGTGGTGGCCCCTGACTCCTGCCAGAGGTTCAGCCCTCCAGGGAATGGTCACACTCTTCATGAGCAGGGAAGAATAACATAAACATTAGCAGAGGGTTAAGGGCTGCTGTCTGACCTGTACAAAGATGGCTGGATGTTTCTCTCAACCCCTTATTCTCCCATAAAAAGGTTAAAGAAGGCTGAATGAGGTGCTATGAGTCAACCGGCATCTGCTAAGATGTTTTACACACACACACACACACACACACACACACACACACACACACAGTTGGTTTTCTGATTCAAGTCTACTGAACTCGACTCCTCTCTCCTGGAAAGTTTGTTTAAAGGGGTATATGCCTTTCTGGGGTATGTGACATTACAAAACCCAGAACAACCTTGTTGTATTCCATATGTGCTGTTTGTTTGTTCTGTTAAAGAGGATGTCTCCTGATATGATATCTCCTGAAGTAAAACACATATTAGGACCCTTTTAAGTTAACTGTTGACAACTAGCTATCAAAAAAGACACACAAATCTTTAACTATTTCAAGTAAGCCAAGTATCTCTACAATTTGACAAACTGTTTTTCTCAAAGGGGAACAAAAATGTATCCAAGCAGTGTGCTCTACATCCTGTAAATCAAAAAACGGTTTGCCTTTCAAATTAATATTTCATATTCTTTGGCATTGATAATTCATAAGCTTTGGCTCTATTCTGAGTGTTTTCCCTTTAAAAACAGGAGAAAAGAAAATTATCATCACCTGAAGGTTTATTTAACATTACAACCAGACCTAAATATCTATAATGATACTGTTGAAAGTGTGAACTTGAATTTCATTACTCTCCTATCACACAAACACATTTTTGAGCTGATCAGAAAAACACCATCTCTCACTGCAGCACATCTACTGCCAAACAGACAGACAATGACATGAGTAAAAGATAAGAGAGAGAAAGAGAGAGAGATACTTACAGCTGTCTTCCTCTTCGGTGATAACACTGATGACGTAGCATGCGTAGATGAAACCCAGCAACTAGATGGACAAACAGAAACATATCAGTATACTGACAGAGTAAGACAGAAAACAACAAAGAGAGAGAGAAAGAGGGAGAGAGAGAGAGGTTAAACCAGGACACTTTATTATGATAGGTTGATGTGGGCTATGCAGTCATTATGCTGTTCTGAGTGTTTTTAGCACAGTGGCATGTTCTTGTTGTAAGAGTGTTCTGGGTAGTTGCTAAGTTGTTGCTAAGTGGTTGCTTGGGTGTTCTGAGACGTCACTGGCCCAGTTCAAAAATCCAAATTCCGATCATCTCTTCAAATCATGTCTTTAAATCAAAGTCTATGGAATTCACTTCCATTTGAAAAACAATCCATGTCTGATCGCTTAGAAAAGTAACATCGTACATCTAACCACCCAAAGCCCATTAATTTGAGGTATCAATCATACAGATTGTTGTAGGACATGTTACACACAGTAAGTTTAATGCTCCGCTTTAAGGGCTTGTTCAAACCCCTGAGTGAAGGTGTATGCAATAGTAATAAGGATGCTTGTCGTATCAACCATTCAGACATTAACAGAAACACATGTCCAATACCAGAGTAAAGAGACATTAGAGCTTTACAAAGTGCTGTGCCAAGTGAACAGGGCATGTGTGTGGATGACGGGCATATTGATGGATACACTATTGCCACAGAGGCAGATGGCACAGCTATGCTTCAAAATGCACAGGGCAAACTTGACTAGCAGTTAGTGGCAGCATTCCAATCCAGTTAATCTGTCATTGGGCAGAAGGTCTCGTGTACACCTACCATGAAACAACTAATGCATGTGCGAAAATGCTGGCAGAAACTGAGAGACGGAGGCCTGAAAAGCTTGTGAGAGGCTGTGTGGAGGTTTGGGCACACAGGCACAGCGCAGGTGAGATGCGCAGCTGTCACTGTCATATTTACTCTGTGCAGATTAAAGTGATTCAAAGCACCAATCATCTTTTATTGCACTGAAGGAGTGAGAAATACCAACTGCATCAGAGGAAATGTCAACAGCAAGAAGAGGGAGGCTGGCTTGATTAACACGTTGTATTAACCTTGAATCTGCGTGTGTGTGTGGGAGGGCAGGCTTTGACTCATTGTGGGGACCAGCCAACACACCCTACATAAAAAATGCTTAATAAATGCACTAAAAACGTACTTGTGGTGTTCCTGTAGCTCAACTGGTAGAGCATTGCGTTAGCAGCGCAAAGGTTGTGGGTTCGATGATCTTTTCCCTTGATCTTTTGATAAGAGGTCTTGGTATAATTAATGCATCCTGCAATGTTTCATAGTTTAAAACATCCCCTTATCAATAACGAAAGCATGTTTATCATATACATTATTGTATTGGTCATAGTCTGTTGAAGGCAGAATACCATTTTACTCAGAATTTCAATTAATACAAACAGATTTCATGTATTTTTTTTACTGCTCAGACTACAAAAAAACTGAATGGATTTGAGTTGGATAGGTCAATCTGATTTAAAAATTAAGTGCAGGAGTTTAGACTGTGTTTTATGGACTAATCATTCAGGCTAAACTGTAAAGTTGAGGTAGTGAGCAGTGTTTCTGGGTCATTGCCCATTATCCTTCAAGTCCCTCAGGGTTTTTCTCATGCTAGCTAGATTATTTTCAATATCCCTGTCTAGCCTTAATAAGCCCTCAGATATGAAAGGAATTATTTTAACATTGTTTTTTATAAATCACTGTGGAATTTGGCCTAAACAAGGATTTGACCCTCTTGTATTTACAAACTTTTCACTTGAAGCATTGTCTACCAAGTAAAACACTTTATGGTAACCAACACAAATTAGTCATCATTTTAGTTGTTTCAAAATAAGCAGCTTTGTTTAACTGGTTATTTAAAATAGTGCCAAACCTGAAAAAGTTTTGTTATTGAAAATTATTATTTTGTAATATTTGATTTTCTGCTTCACTACTTTGCATTGTGAGGAAAATAATTAAAAAGAAACGGTATCAAAAGACTGTGCCAAACTATTCAAGTTTGTTTTTTCAGACTTTTAATGAGACTATTCTAAGGCCTCAAAAAGGTTACAAAATTAATTTTGTAATTCAGAAACTGACTACATCATAGAAGTGGTGTATTCAAACACATCTCTAAAGTGTATTTTAAATGCTATTTATACATAAAAGAAACATTTTCCATGTTTTTATTTTTTAAATCTCAACACAAAAAACGAGTGTCATGTCACTCACCGATGTGTCATGATTTAATTCATTCTAATTGCTGAGAAGTTGATTGTGCTAAATCTCTTCTAATAAAGCTTTATATACAGCAATGTGTGGACATTAGTTACAACTAATTACATGACACAGAAAGTCTCCGACATCAAACACCTGCTCTACCCACATGACCTGGTTCTGTCAGCTGAACTGTGTGCTTTAGCAGGGTTTGGACCTGCTGGAGCAGTACTGCCTGATTTGGGAATTACTGCCTTGATAAATCTACTCTATAATGTTTAGATCATTCTACTCTTTTTATTTTATTGCATACTATATATTGTACATTTTTATTATTTCATTATCAATACAAGAATCTCATTTTTTCATCCATTTTTTCTGTCACATCTTGGCGTGTGTATGTGTGTAATATACAGACCTCTGTAAAAGTACAGGGCGGAAATAAATATGCCACAAAAACATAATGCTTTGACACACCACAAGACCTTAATGTATACACAGGATTAATTACCTGCCAATGTCACCCTGCTGTGATGAAAACTGACACACGTAGTATGTGGGTGTGCAGAAACGCACATGCAAACACACATACACTTTAATTTATCTCCTTCAACTGCCTGGAGGCAGAATTCCCAGCCATATCACATCACAATCACAGCACCCACAACTTCACTTCATAACACGGCTCCCACAACACACACACACACACTACACCACCACCAGATCTGAGTAACTGCACAAATATAACTGCACAAATACTCCACCTGTCCTTAAGCTAAACAAAAGGGGTTCAGATGTTTTCAGCTGACCATTTCTAATCAAAAAGCCACTTACATGTGTGTATAAAACATGATAAGTGATTTAACATCCCCAGGGAGCAAAGCAACACACTTTGAAGTGAAACTTTTCTTAATCATGTTCTCAGACATGCAACAGTCTAGATGGATGTGAAAAACAAGCTGAATTTGTGATAACACAGCATAGTTTAAACATGAAAGCGTGTTTGGGCACTTTTTTGCCAATTAATTTTAATATAGCTTAAATGAAAAGATAAGCCAAACATGAGGCGAGTGAAGAATACTAGAAGTTATAAACAGATAGGATTCTATTTCTTTTTTTGAAGCAAAATAGAGCAATATGTTTATACCAGCTTTATCCATAAAATGAAAGTGTACCAGGGGCTGTAAGGCTTCATTATAAAAGCACCCTAAACATACTCTATACAACTGTTGTGATACATTAAAGTCATCTGAAACCATAAGACAGTGTTGTGTGAAAAGGAAACAAATACTTTCAATGACAACATTCTCTTCCACTGTAGTTTTCAAGTATCATTCACACTTCCACAGATTCAAATTTGCTACATCGTGCAAATTTAGGACCCGACTGTATAAATACATTTACAGTTCAGTCAAAACATTGCAATGTTCCTTTACAATCCAGCCATGTACTGTCACAGTGGCAGAGAGCATGATGGGAAAGAAAGTGATGAATTCCCAAACCACCCTGACACGACATCTCCTCCATCTGAAGCAGCTGTTTTATCTGCACTTCAGTGTTTGACTGAAATAAGGAGCAACTGAGATACGAGGACAGAGATGTGCCAGATGGGAAAAACAGAGAGGAAGATAGTGAGGGACAAAGAGAGATGAACTTCTTCGCTGATGCTGATAAAACGAAAAACAAATGCAAAAAATTCAAAAAAAGAGAAAAACTCTGACAAGCAGCAAAGAATGAAAACTTCTCTCTCTCTGCTGCAAAGAAACACTTGGATTAAAGAGATAAACAACAGGCAGAGGAAGTTAAAAACATAGAAAATCCGACAAAATTAGTTTTCCAAATGACATGTGAGTTTGTGTGTGAATACATGCCTGTGATTCATGTTCTGATTCAGACAAGTTTGGAATCTGTAAGTGTGTAGACACATTTACCTGCACAAATGTGCACAAACGATGAACAAACGAACACAAATTATTTTATTCATATTTTCAACATATGGGGTGCCAACTTCACACAGGTTAAAAAGTGTCCATTGTTTGTATGTGGGTGTCATAGAAGGTGTTGTTCTGAAAAACTATTAAAACCATTAAAACCGATTCAACTTAAGCCGGGCACACACTGTGTGATTTTGCCCCAATTTGGCTGCCTGAGACAAAATTTAAAAATCCTATGAGATTCCTATAATTCTAGGCCAAAATCTGTAATCTCTGATCACTGTTTTGACATGTTCACCAATATCTGATTGATGGTGGTTACAACCAGATTTTTTCACCAATGAAATTCTGGCAGTGTCTAAAGATTTGAGACATTTGAGACAATTGTCAAATCAAGAACCAATAGGCACACTGAACCTCGTGATGCAATTAGTGTGACAACTTCAAACCATGTTTTTTTCTGTGTTTTCATTATCAAGGCAAGTCATGAAAAAATTAACACTACAGATTATTTTTGCTCGTTGCTAGCTACCATTTTACCAATGCACCAGTCAGTTCAATAAAAAAATAAGCTTTAGTTCAATGATACCAAAATAAAGAAAGAGAAGCTTTTCCAAAAACAACACCCTGCAACCACAAACATTCTTATCCAGATGGGGTTCGATTTCTAAGAGGATGGACACAGCCAAAAAACAGCAGGTCAATTTTATCAAGGTTGTTCAAGAAAAATACAGCCCTGATCAATCAGGATGTGATTACAATGACAAAGTTCCTCTGTAAAACTTATCAAAGGTTTAATGAAAGCAGACAGTCCTGTCAGAACAGGCCTCTACTGAGGGCACAGACAGTGGCTTCAGATGGTCACAGACCAGTGATAAATGATGAAAGCAGAAAAAGAGGGTGATCTGAAGAGCGATGTTTATGAGTTTCCACAGGTAGAATCCCTCATTGGTTACACTAATGAAGAAAACAGATGGTGCTCACACACAATTGTCATAGAGGGTCTTTTTTGTCATCTCCACTGTCTCAAATCTCTTGTTCTCGTCTCATGACTCTTGTGTCGAAGCTCTCAAAAGTGTAAACAAGTGACTGTTCACTATAGCGGTTTTGATAGTGACCTACTTCTAAAGATACACACTGATGTTCACACACAAAGAATATCACTGACATCTCTGGAATGTTTATGATGTGTTTGACTCTCTCTCTCTCTCTCTCTCTCCCTCTCTTAATCTTAAGCACATGGGTGACAAATGTCTCTCTCTCCATATAATGTCTTGTAAAATGGGTGAATTGTAAAGTGTCACATTTCACCCCAAAAAGAAACTAAAAATCACATTTTGCTATTAGAAAAATTACACTTAAGCACACATCCCACCAACAACTTTAGCTCACAAAATATTTGATAAAATAAGGCTTTAACAATTTTTGAAGTATTTAATAAAAAATAAATATGCAAATTCAATGAACTGTAATAATACAGTCTAGATTTACTTAATTGACATGATTTCCTGTTTTCTTTTGAGGTCACATCTTTCTGTTCACTTTGAAGAAGCCTGTAGGAACTTGATTACTGTGTTTGTATTTATAAGCCATCACTTCCTGCAAGCCACTGTGTTTACCATGAATGTAGCGTGTATTGTCCGGGCATGAACGGATAATCATCACTCTAGAGAAACATCCGGCATTGCCTCTCACTCTTTCACAGAGCTCTCCAACCACCAGGCCATTATTTTCACTAATATTTGCTAAGTCCACAAAGAGCAGGGAATATGTTCAGGCAATGACTGTATAAAGGGAAATATGTAAGCACAATGTGTACATATGCACACAAACAGGACAACCCCCTAAAACTCACAGGGCCCAGGATAAACTCTTTTGGGTGGGTCTCCTCTTCCATTGGCTCAAAGAACAAGCTGCACTATGAAAGGTCCTACTCATCACAAGGTGCAAAGAAAAAGGATTTTAGCGTATACCAGTTATTTGGACACTTTCTGGTTGTTAAAAATAGTGGAACGTGTCCACTAACTAACGATGTGACAAACTACACCTTTGCATAGACTCCTTGTGTTTCATATATCTATTAAAAAACACCTTGAATAGTTAAAGCACAAAAAGTAAGCACAAAATAACAAAAAGAAGCTCTAAGAAAAGCTTTTACATCATTTGTTTACAGATGCCACTTGGTCGGTGGTTTTGATATTCAATGCAATAACACCCATTCATTTTAAGTGAGGCTTAAGTGTCCAAATACTTTTTGGGGACAACTGTATATAACGCATGGCCAACAAAACAAATCCCTTTTAGAATATGAGCTCAGAGTCGTTCTGCTCTCTGCCTGCAGTTGTAATCCACTGTGTCAGCCCAACTCAAACCTGGAGGCATGCCAGACCTCAACTCAAGGGCCCTCTTCAGCTCAACAGCCGAGCCTTAGTACTCAGAGAGGGGCTTTACACTTTTACAGTATATGTAGGGCTCACTTTAGCCTGGTGAGGTTTTTAAGGACCGGTGTAGCAATGAATGACGACAGTAATTAAAGAGTATGTGCACAATTTTGGCTTATACTATGTATAAGCTGCTATATACTTATAGTTAATGTATATATAGTGTGTGGTGTCTATAAAGCACAGTAAAAGCAGGGTGGTGTTTGGGTAAGTTTCCATGTTGTGAGTGGATTTGAGATGCTTCCATGTTTGCTAAGTACTAATTTTAAAAATGAATGTTTTACTCTGTCTAATCAAAGTGTTTCAAACAAAATATATTTTCTTGGGAATATTGTTTTAATTTGTAACAAATGTACAGTTTTTTGTGTGTCGTCAACATAGACTAACTTTCTACAGACTAACGACCTATTAACTAAAACAAGCCAATTCATCAATGACATCATCTTCCAGGAAGTGACATCTTTTGGGTGGGAAACCACACAAACATTAGCAGGATATATTTGCAATGGATTTTTATGAATTGTGTGATGTTTTATGCTATTAGTTGATTTGACTTACTGTAAAAAAAACTTTTTTTGAAGTCTGTATAATACATTGTGTAATGTATAATACACAATTAACTTTCACACCCTCATGTCAGCGATCTCTCAATATCTCAGTTACTTCTTTATTTCCACCCATTTGTCAAAACATTCTTACCACTGTGTAAATTATTAAGGTATAATTAATACCAAAGCTTCTGGGATTGACAAGAATATGCATAATCTTACAGCATTCATAATATACTGCATAACAGAATTTGTTTGTGTGTGTGTGACTTACAGAGATGAGGATTTGGAAGCTGCTGTGGAGAACTTCTATGTACTGGTACTCCAGCAGGCAGCCCATGATTGATATATATGACTGTGTGTCCGCATTACGGTCTCCGCTGGCGGGGATCTCTCTTCGAACACAGCCCGGCCCGTGCTCGCTCCACCATGAGTGGTGCGATGAAATGTTAAAGGTCAAGAGGTCACTGTCCTAAAAAAACAAAGGGGAGGAGCCAGTCAACCTCAGCCAAATGTCAATAATACAAATGATTGAGTGTAAAACAGGGGCTGGACGCTGAAAAATGTCCATGAATAATTTAAGGTTGACAAAGATTCAGTTTTATATAGAGATAAAATATACACACATCCCTTACAGTGTCCTGATGAATCCCTATTTGCCAAAAAATATTATACATTTCATGCAAAACATAGGGAACATAGAATAGTTTGCACATATGACATATACTATAGATTATATATATACTATATATTGGATTGGAAATTGGTATTATTATTATTATATTAGAGAACTGCCATTAAAAAAATCCATATATCGGTCAACCACTATTTATGGTAGATTGTTGTACATCTTTAGTTGTAATTGTTCCTCATCTACATATGGAAACATGCGTTTGAACCAGTGCTACTATCAGCAGTGTGTCTCAGGTCACATGAGATGAATGACAGTTGTCATAGTGATTTATGGGAACTCTGTGTGATTATTAGTGTGGAACTTGTCCTTGAATTCTCTGAATGAAAGTGGGATAGAGGTGATTGTCCTCTTTATCATCAGCAGACATTATCCTTAGACATGCCACTGTTTTTCCCAACATATTACATGTCATGAAGAATTGTGTGTGTGTGTGTTCACAGAGGGGGTCGGTACAGACTGTCCTGTCCCGTATTTAATCACAGCCACAGTGTGAGACTGACAGCCACAGCCTGAGGCAATGCATGAGAGGACAACCCCACCAAAACACCTCAATCAATGAGACAGAGAGAAAGAGAGAGAGAGAGACAGACAGAAAGAAAGGTTCTTATTTCATTGAACACTCAATCAGTTCTTTCCATTTAATAAGCGTCTTCTATCTGTACACTCATGTTAAGCAAGTTAAAATGGGTTTCTGTTTCTTTTAATTTAATAGATTAATGCTAAATTCACACAGTGTTGGAATATCTGTAATTGTGTAGTCACATCCTATAATTTCAAAATGATTATTTCTATAGCAACACTCATAATGCCACTAAGCGATGATGATAATGACTTCATCACCACTTTATGTCTATATTCTCTTGCTAATTGTTTAAGAATAAGTTCAACATTATGGTGAAAATATGCAATTATGGTAATTCCCAGATAATGCAGCACAGTGTATATTCTGATCAGGTGTGTTGTACCTGAGGTTAAATTCACCAGGATGGTCTTCATCTGCACACAATTTACAAAGTTCTTATTCAAATAATCACTGAGGTGTGCAGGCAGCCATACTGGACTGTCAGTGCAGTGTTTCTCAAATCTGGAATATTAGGTTCCATCCTTATAATACAATAATATATCTTCTACATAAGATATATTAAAAAATACAATAATTATCTTCTACAGTTTAATCTACATAGATCATACAGACTCATTCTCTCTATCAGTCTGCTATATTATTTGCTGTGTGACATGAGAGACAGCAGTGAGACATTTTTTGAGCGTGTTTCATTGAGGTTTTGAATTGTGTCTGTGTTAATGAGGAGGAGCATGTGCTGTTGCGGGGTTCTGCAGGGCTGAATAATGGGGTGTTACGGGGAGCAGGTGGCTGAGGCCAAGCTTGGGTATTAACACAACAGATGGATACACCACTACCTCAGTGCTACATATGGACAGCAGGATGACAAGTGCCTAATGGAGGAAACAAACACATATATAAACACAGAGAATATAGAGGGTCAGAGTGTTCTACACGTTGCATTCTGGACAGCATATCTGTCTGTTTGTGACAGCTAATGAATATTCATGAGTTTACAGAGGGGGGAGGTGACAGCACAGACAGTAAAGAAAAGTGAGTTAATAAGCAAGACAAAGGCAGACAGAGGAAACAGAGGAAGAGGATGAAAGAAAAACCTAGTATTCTTAACACAGCTGATTTTGCAAATTTTAGGGGGCTGAGATGAAAGACAAGGAGGATGAAGCCAGTCTAGAATTGCATTTTCCTTGGAAAAATACTGCTGTGAAACAAACATGGTCCTAACCAGATATATTATTTGAATGTTGATCCAGGAACATATCCTACTTGGCAAAAATATAATAAACTTCTACAGCAGTTTGACAATTCTTCTTATTTTCTTGCCACAGTCTTGCTATTTTTTCCCATGCGGCTACGATAATGCTGTAAAATGAGGTTACGTCTGGTATAACAGCAGCTCATTACATGTGTACAAGATTTATTCTGCTTCACTCTGCAGGCATCTACAGAGACTTTGAGAAGTTCTCATTTGCTCTCACTCTGCCTTCTGAAAGCGGGTTAGTGCTTTTCGTTGTGGGAATGAGAAATCTGAGTCCAGGAAACAGGGCAAGCGGAAAGAATGCATAAACAAGCACACACACACACACACACACACACACAAACACACATACACACAGAGAAGAGTGTGTAAATTATAGTGATCTCACTTCTCACTGTTATCACACCAGAGGTTCAGCACTTGTTTTCATAACCTGTCAGCACATGTAATAAGAGAAGTGCATCCTGGGATTGTATGGGCTGTTTTAGGGTTCAGCCCAAAGAAAACTCAAATGTACAATAGTCGCATGCTCAATCCTTTGAAAGTATACTGTGTTTGACCATGTGTGTTCGCACAGATAATGCATGTGCACTACAACAGCTTACCACTTTTTTGAGCCACTAATAAGTGTAAACAATTACAGACAATGCAAACAGAAGACACACAGTTAGAAAAAATAAGCTGTATGTATGCGCCAAATGCATAAATTCTGCAACTCATAAAGAGAACAGTTCTTTTCTGCTGGATGTAGCCTAAATAACACACGGGACGAGGTGCTCTGACAAATACCTCATTATACTGTAAAATTGCTTTTACTGTAAAGCTGTATTTTTAAACTTAAAAGTGAGTCATAATGCACTGCCATTGTATTTAATCACCCATCTAGATGTTCATTAAATGATCTTCTTTTGTGACACACAAAAGAAATCAAGCTAAGCAAGGTTCAAAGAACATGAGGGAGAGTAAACTATATGATTTTCATTTTAGGGATTATACACACTCTGCTCCACTTCTGTAAACTTCTGCTTTTGCAAAGGGAAATATGAGGGCTCTAACCTGATTTAATTTCCTCTACGTAGACAACCTGCTGTTTTATTTACCAGTTTCAGCGTAGGACACTTGCACACAGTGAAAACCAGAATGCTGCAGGCACAAACACACCTAAACAAATGTTCCAGACAGTCTGTAAATCCATTACACATGGTCCCATTTGGTTGTTAAACAGGGTCATTAAAATACCTCAGACCCTAAACAGTAAGCAACTAACCCCTGTGTGACATCACGTGACATCCCTCTTACCTTTGATAGTCCTCCAACCTCGAGGTAAAAACAGATGATAAAGACATTCCAGGCCACCCACACCGCTGTCCATACAGTGTACTGTCAAAAAGATGCATACGTTAGTACCTCAACAAAACGCATTCTAATATGATCACATAGGCCAGAGATTAGAGAATAACTGGTGGATCCTGACTCTTGACATAATATGTACAAATTCATAATAAGATCAGCTTAAAGAATCACATCTTTTAAATGTGTTTTATTTAATGTATAGAGGTTTATCACAAGTTTTAATACAACTTTATTAACAGCTTGATTACTACAGAAAATACAGATTACTACAGAATATACAACCTAGGCATTGTACATGTCTGTGCAAAATATATTTACATTTTACTCATTTGGCAGACGCTTTTATCCAGAGTATTTTACAGTGCATTTAAGGTATACATTTTATCTATATGTGTGTTCCCTGGGAATCAAACCCACAACCTTTGCGCTGCTAACACAATCCTCTACCAATTAAGCTACAGGAACACATAGTATCCAATCTGTTACTTCCTGTCCTGTTTACATAGCCATGTAAAGCCTAGTAACTCTGTGTCACATTAATAACGCATCATTTTAGTCTGGAACAGTTGCCCCACCTCTAAAACACACATATGAAGATTTTAAAAAGAAAACAAGTCCTGTTATCTCCCTCATGGCAGACCAGCATGAGACTTGTGTCAGATAACATATTTCCTCCAAACAGTAAAAGAGGACTTTCAAAAACTTGGGGGATTTTCAAATGGGATTTTCTGCCTAGATATAAAAATCTCTGTATTTGTAAAGTTTTTCACCACTGTGATGAAGTTTTCAATGTTGCAGTTTATCTTAGTGTCACAGAGAAAAAAAATTGTTGTATCTGTTAATGATCATTTTTACAAAAGTTTAACTACATTAAACGTACTATGAGCCAATCTTAAAGCAGCAGAATAAAACTATATACAATTACATAAAACTATACAATTATCACACACATTAAAAGTATTGTTGTAAATATAGACATTATATGGCTAATTAAACATGTTAGTATGAGATTAGCAAGACAAAATCACTTGCTAAGTTTGTGTAAACTTGTTTTCATTCATTTAATGTGTTATGTAAGGTATACATTTGATAAATCCCTGTAACTTCAGTTTTAACACAGAATTACATAAGTTCATTTTCCCACCTTGAACACTAGCCCCACCTAAAAACAACTTAATATAACTTAATATAAAAAAATTTATAAAGAATAAAATATAAATATTTTATATTTAATTAATTGTAATTACTTTTAACTCAATTAATTGTAAATGCTCTTCTAAAAAACATAATCTTTGCTCTTGATGTTGAAGATGCTAAAGTTGTTTTTAACCCAAAACATTCCTTTACAGATATACGCTTGACTTAACTGGATACCGTATCTGCTGCAGTTATGACCAAAAAACACACAGGTCAGCAGAACTGAGACAATAAACCCAACACTTTAATATGTATGTCTCTCCTAAGATGAATGTCCTGAAGGTGAATGATGAATCTCTGAGGGCATGAGTCACACGCGCGATCATTATTATATATTGGCACGTGTCATTTTAATCTGTCACGGAGCAGAAAGAGTCACTGTTCCCAGGAGTGTCAGTATCTCTTTAGTTTCTTCAGATACTTTTTCACTGTTCCAATCTTCTGTTCCAGCTGCTTCCTGTTGCTTTGCTTTGTCCATTGGTTTTATGTAAATATTTCTTGTTTGAATCACAATTCATTGAGTCAAATGCATAAACGTATCAAGGCAACTATATGTTAATAAGTGTTTGATGTATCTAGTTCAAAACAAAGGTATTATTGCTAATTAAGATTGTGCAGTGTATTCCCATCACACAACCTTAAGGTTTGATTACAGTAAAATGTCTATAATGTTTACATTCAATTTCTGTGATATAAATTGCCTTCGTAAAGACCTTTATCTGAAAAATGGGAATTTGATTTTAGCTCTATGCTTGTGTATTCTATTTTATATGTATTTTAATATCCAAAATCGTCAAATAACTTGCTTATATAACAAAAGTAAAGGCTTTAAAATCGTAATAATTTTGTGAGGTTAAGCTGTGACATGGATTGACCATTTGCAGAACTGACAGGAGCTGGACTCTAATCATTTAATTCATGGTAATTAGTTGCAGATTTAGGGGATTAAAATGCCATAGAGCATGTGGATGGTAAGGGCCAGTCCGGTGGCTGGAGGCTGTGTGCCACAGTGCAATTATAACTGCGCTCAGTTTGGCTTCCCTGGACTGCTTTCTTTGATCAACAGTAAGCAGATTTGCATGTGCTTAAAAGCATTATTTGCATTTAAGCCTTTCTGAAAATTGTCTGTCCTAAAATAATAGATCCGAACTGACTGATGTTATTATCCTAAAAACCCTGTAAAAACGTGTCCAGGTCATATTTTGCGCCAAAATAAAAATATTAATAATATTATAAAAAGTATTTGGATTTTATATACAAAAATACTGTTTTGTTCTGTTTAATTAATAAAAATCCAAAAACTCAAAATTGCTACATCTGTTTGTTTTTGTTTTTTCTATTGCAATTCCCATTTTTGTTTTGACTTTAAGTTGAAGTTTGACCTGGGCATGTTTTTGTAAGATTTACCTTGTTGTCACAGTGAGTAAAAAAGTCTAAAAGATGAGTAAAAGCAGCACTTACCACCACAATGTAGCGAGGTCTGTACTGAATGGTGCCAAACAGGCCCAGAATGACAACCAGGATGTGGAAGAAGTTGGCAAGGATTGGAGCCCACTGGTAGCCCAAGAAATCAAACACCTGCCTTTCTAATGCCAGCATCTTTTAGAGCAAAAGAGAGAATTATTAAAATGTAAATTGTTCATAAGAAATGATTTATTGATTTGGAATAAAAAATTAAAGCATTAAAAAAAAATTAAATTTGTCTTTGATCATTTTGGTTGGAGGGCTATCAAAGGATTTTTGATGCAGAAACTTCTTCATGTGCCAAACTCTTTAACTATGAAACACTTCTAAACTAGAACATCTTGGTAAAGATTCTTTTAAATTCTAATATTCTATGAAATATTACAGTACAGTAAAACCTGCGGCCTGTTCAAGCACAGCATCAAACACAGTTCAGATGCACATGCTAAGAACCTCATTAATGAAATCTTCAATCTTGCATTGTCACACATTTGACTAAACATGACAGCAAATGTGTCTATTGGACCGATGAAGAGACAATGGTTTTTTAATACAACCACTGTAAATTTACATGTACAATTTCCACAAATGCCAGGTAGTTACTAAAAAACCATGTGCTTGCCATGTGCTTTACTTGCCCAATCAATTTTTATTTAAGCTCATAAATATGGAAATAAAAAAGGATCCAAAGTATCCAAACATAAGAGTGTAAAATCTTAAAACCTGACTACCCAGGATTAATTATGGGACTAGCCCAGAGAGAGTTCAGGACTTTACTTTTCTTTTGAATAATAACAAACCTCAAAAAATGCAAGATTGATGTTAGGTTAGGACCAAAATCACCATTAAAACAAGTGACTTTTTTTTCACAAAAAAAGTGATTTTTAGCTCAAGGTTCACTAGCTTGTGCTGTTGAATTAACTGCTGTTGACATCCAAATGAGAGAAAACACCTGCTGTATAATCTTTCCATTCTCTTGCAACTTCAAACATCAGATGATTCACAAATTTTATTTCAGCACATATTTACTTGCATGTATCAGCTGTTTAATTGCTGTTTAATGAAAACTCAGTCAGAGTGTGTCTGCTTTGTGAGTCACACAAAGGACAGGCTGTGAGATGGTGAATGAGAGGAAACAGTGGAACCTGCTTCGCTAACAAAAGTAAGTAATGTCATGAAAGATGCTAATGACATGCAAACATTAATGTCGCTGTTATTAAAGGGTCTCTGTCTTACACCTTGAGTGAAACACCTTGACTGTTTTTTCTGCAATCATAAATGCCAATTAAATGTCAAGTGGAAAAGGAGTGACTCCAATGCTGGTTTATTTCTTCACACTGACAGTAAAATGTGTAAGACCACAGATAACTATAACTGTCACTTAAAAGGGCAAATCCATCTTTTCTTGAATTACTAATAGGGATATTTTAATGATTAGACTAACCGAGCTCCATAAAAGTACCACTGAAATACTTCATATGACTTATTCTCATACAAAGTAATTATATTACTTCAGAAGACTTACACATACTGTGCTGTAAATCATCTGGATACTTTAATGTTTTTTCAAGCTTGAAAGCCTCTGGGAACTGTATGCTTTTATTGTATGGAGCATGTTTCAAAACCTTTATTTCTATGTTTCATAGAAGAAATAAATCATATAGATTTAAAGCGACATGGGGGTAGATAAATGATGACAGAATTTTGTAATACATTTTTGTGTACTAGACCTATGTAAGCAACCACATGTGTTATGTTTGTTCCCATAACACAATCAATCTTTTAAGCATCTGGCTGCCACTTTCATCCCAAGGGACTTACAGTGAATTCAAGCTACACATTTTATGAGCACACTACATGAGCTACAGTAAAACGATCAGCAGCACTGAGAAATCTCCAGCCAAAACGGTACAGAGTTATCAAAACAGACGCATGTCTGGAGACACTACGCCTGGTATTTGTTAAGTCCATCTGAAGAAAGTAATTGAATAAATAAACCATAAATAAACCTGGAGGTCTGGATTTCACACTTCGAGTCCTTTTCTATTTACTGCCCGTCTGTCTCTCAGACATTTCATAAAGATCTCGCCAGACAAAGCCCAGCACCCTAAGCGAGCATGAGTCCCAGGGCATTATGGGTCTGTGGGCACATCACAGACCTGGCAGACACAATTAAGTCTGAATTATAGCTTGATCAGAGCTGATCAATGCTTGTAACAGACAGAAGGAGCAGATCACACACAGATTGTGACAAAAAAGAAAGGAGGTGAGTAATGGATGAGATTAAGCAGAAAAGAGAATGGAAAGAAAGCATGTAATGAAGAGATGATGAAGAGATGGAGAAACAGGCAGAGGAGAGTCATTTAAAAAAGTGATAAATGCGAGAGGGAGAGAGAAAGAATACACATTGGATGATTTTCAGCTAAAAAAGCAAGTCATTAATTTTCAACCGGAATTTCTGGCGCCAACTGTTGGCAATGTGTTGTGGCCGTGTCCAAAACAAAGCCGATTAAAAAAAACATCTTTTTGCAAATGAGCAGTGAAGTGATTGGATGAAGACAGATACCTTACATTACAGTCAAAAGTCTAAAATAAACCAAGACCGGTCAGTACAGCATAGAAAATATAATTTATTGATATGACTCATCATATGATTTAATTAGAGAGATTTGTCTTTTTCTATTAAAAACATCAGTCACACTGTGTAGCTATTACACCAGTCATCTCCTAATTCTGTCATTATAGAATTATCGAGCTGTTTCTGGGTCAGCTCACTGTTAGCACATTGCTGCAGGGAAAAGCTCTAATACAAACTCTATTAAACTTTAAATAAAAAAGCCAATAGTAAAAATATGAAAAAAGTAAAAGAAATGCAACATAGAACAAAAGACCAAGGAAATAATTAACAAGCAGCAATTTTTATTATAATAAAAAAATAACAATTTATGGAAAATAACATTCATAACAAATTTTACTTAAATCAGGAAAATCAACAAAAAAAATTAGGACAGCACTTAATTTCATTCATCTATTGGCTCATAAAAAGTGGGTGTTTCATATCAGAGTTTATTATGTCAATTATGTAGGACAATTATGTAGGACCACTCCCGTCTAAAAACACCGTTGGCACCAATTTGTTAAAACTGATGTCTGTCATTTCAGTGGCAGAGCAAATTCATTTTAAAGATTTTTTCTTTGTACTAACATGCACTACATGTGCACAGTAAGACTAGCAATGTGTATTAAATAAACAGCATCAATTTTCGAGTTGACTAGGCTACAATATGCCATGTCTTAAGTTCAGCTGACCAACCTTTAGCACATATTCAGTAACCAAACTCTGACTCGCCAGAGAGTAATGATAAATATCCACCCACCACAGACCAGTACTCACAAGCTAATGGCTTCTCGCCGGAGAAAGAGAAATCAAATCAAGTCTAATGACACACAGGAGGACAGCACAAGCGATGATAACTGATGCATTAGTTATCGTTTGAACAGCCAAAACATAGAAAGACTCTTATTTGTTAGTGTTAGAATTAGGCTAATCCACTTCTGGAATTTGGTAGGTGGTATAATTTGCTGTTTATCTGGCATAGCCATGATTTTTCCTTTTAGCAACTTGCACACCACACAAATAGCGTTTATCAAGTGCACAAGATACATGATGTACATGATGAATTTATTTAACTAGAGATTGACAATAATATGCATCAGTATAACACTCTAATAGATAGAAAATACTCATATAAATCAACATTTCTCTACTCCATCTGCCATCGTTTTTTGTTTTTTTCTATCCCAAAATGCACTGCAACCACTCAAAGAACACACACTATGCTGCTGTTCCTGGCTGCCACATGTTTGATACCAGCATAATTGCTAATAATTGCTACCTACTGTCTGGAACAGCCTTCGTGTTGGGAGTGAACATTAGCCAACAACCATGAAAAACGTATTAGTGAACAATAGATAAACACAAAGGGTTGTAAAATCACACATAATACATGTAACTGAGGGAGAGTTTCCTTGTTCTCACTTGTATCTAAACCTCTTGGAAGTTTTAAGTGTGAGATATAAGAGAAGAGATGGCGTGTTTAGGGTTTCACACATGCACTAAACCGCTAATGATCAGGAATGAGAATGTTCCCTTCCTCTCTCACTTGTGGGATTCATTAGCACATGGAGGAATGGATGAATGCTTTTAGGAGCTGAAAGATGAAGCAGAAGTTCCTGGCAAAGCATTCCAATCTCCATCATATCAAATTCACTCCCGCTCCTTAAACCAGCCATTTCCCCTAGATTAGCTTTAGCTAGCCCACAAATCAACTTGTGTAATGCTGCTTTTTTGTCCTTGATCGATTACGGTGAGGCCATGCTCCACGGCGGTAATCATCTGTTTAAACTGGCGCAAATCTTATAAATGAGTGCGTGTATGCCTTTAAATCATTTGGAGAAGATACTTATGCGTGCCAGAATGTGGGTAGCATTGGGAATGGAGACCTATAAATAAAAGAATGAGAAACATTTTCCATCTCTCTAAAGCATAAGTAACAATCAAATGTTTCTTTGTTCAGGGCTAATAAATCTGCAGCTGCTTAGAAAACGTGTTTGGTGGGGATCCCATTGTATCAAAAAGTTTGGACACCCAATTTTTTTGGCCTTAAAACCTTTTGATCTAAAGGTTTATGCTTCAATGCTTAAAATTAGTTTTGAGACTATGCAATATGCAACAATAGATGTTTAGACTGTAATATGCTACATAATTGTTACATTTTGCCTCTCACATCCAGTTATCGTCATCAGCCTAGAAACAGAAGGTCAAATTGAGTGTGCTGCATACTTATTATAATATATTATATTATATGTATCAGCTACTGCTCAGTTTTGCAACTGTAGTAGCATACTACAGAAATAGAATGGGCAGTATAGTAGTATGCTATCTGACACACACACCACCCTCTCTGCTCCATCCCCAGCTTTCGGAATGATAGAGAGGGTGTGATTTCCCAATGATGACCCGTGACAGCATTCAGCAATCCCCCCGACCCACATCAGAGAGATGGATCTGCATTAGAAAGGTCACCCATCCTTCCTACTGATAAAATGGAGACTGTTTCCATCCCTGATAACACGCCTGCTGTACAAACATCACACACAGACACAAAGATATAAATTAAGCCTAAAGACATTTAATGTTCTTTCCATGGCCCCTGTTTGTCAGTGTTTTCCTGTTCTCTGCCCGCAGTTGGAATTCATCCCATGAGGTAATTTTTCCCTGTAACGTACCCCTCATATATGCTGTGCAAAATAACCAACAACTATGAATGGCTAAAATAAAGTAATCCTTTAAAAAGTGCTCATCTTTTGTCATACAGTATCAGTACACTGTAATTTAATAAAGGAAGTTCTTTAGTGTTGAGGTTTACCTTATAATTCGTCCTTAAAAGGTAAAATAGGGTAGCGTCCTTATTTTATGTAACATCAGATCCATTATCATATAAGAAACAGTATAATATCAGAGACAGTATAGCAGAAGATACAGAAACATGTCAGAAAAAGTACAGAATCAGTGACAGTATGAAGTCAGAGAAATCTGACATCACCTATCAAGAAACAACAACACAGCTGCTTAAACTTCACATTTACATTCTTAAGTTTAATGCAGATATTAGATTAGTTAATGTTAGCCATCAATCACTCCCTGTTCATAGCCCTCAGAAATGTAAAGAGCGAAAGAGATTTCTTTTATAAGCAGGCTGAAGTTACAGATAATTTAACTCCTGGAGTTGGTGATAGGGATCATTAGAGCTATGGAATATAATCATTTTCACAATGCATCACAATGCTGACGTGAAAGATTCTTCATGATGTAGGTTACTGACTTTTACACTATGCATTAGTGAGTGTGGTGGTGCTTATGGGGTGTTGCTCTGGGTCGGGTATGTATGAGGCTGAATACACCACTGCAGAGAAAGTATAATATCAGAGAAAGTACAGTGTTAGAGACAGTATAGTATTAGAAGCTGTGTAATATCTTAGCTGTGTAATATAGAAGGATTCCATCCCAATCTTTTTTGACAGAAAACAGCTGTACAGAGGGCAGCACAAAGATGGCTGCCAAGAAAACTGACTTGATAGTGTTTCACACTTAAGAGTAGTTTTTCCATGACAGCACTGTCGATTAGACCATTGACCACCACTGACTATTAAAAAGAGTGTTTGGAACAGTTAGTACTTTAGTTTTATAGACTTACTGACAGAAATATTTGAACCTGGTCTGTGGAAATAACTTTAAACGCAACATAAATTCAAAGAACAAAAATGACAGAATCAATTTTATTTCAATGCAAGTTTATGACAACTCTTGAACTCTTGAAAACTACCCGAAAACATTTCCTTTGAAGCTAAACCCATAGTTTGCATTTTTTTTCCCCAACTGTAGCAAAAATTCAACAGCTGCCAGGATGTTTTTCCATCAAAGTGCTATAATTAGGTCCCTGTTGCATTCATCATTGTAAAGTCATCATGCTGTAAAGTGATTACCTCCTCCAATCAGAGTCAGCTGTCCAGCTGATAAAGACTTTAATTAGAACAGCAAAACATGTCATTACAATCTGTAGAACATATAGCAGCAAATTCTGCTCAAACATGTAAATTCAGATACTGTGAGCTGAAACACATCAATCCCAAAACGAAATTTTGATTAAAGTGGAAAACAAACACATACTTTCACAAACAGAAGCATGGTGGAGGCCTGTTTGTTCCTGCCATCCTCACCTGACACACAACACATATACAAACACTAACGAAAGCACAAGTAGCCATCAGAGATACGTGACCTCGGGGTCAACAGAAAACAATGAAATGATAATGGATCTGCATGAATGGTCTGTTCATTGACCATCTGATGCATATTGACAAGCTCAGACAATTGAACGATTATTAAAGGAAACAAACTCTTTTTAACAATCGCAATTTGGTAAATTACAGTGAGATTCTGGCAAAATTAATCTAAATCTAAAAACAGGTCTGTAGTACATATCAGAAATTACTTATGGGGAAAGCCCTCTAGTGTTTGGGGTTCAGCCTCATAATTGGTCTCTAAACAGCGATGCTAGAATCGTGTGGATGTCAATTTTAATCAATACTTTCCAGTATTCATATGTACAGCACTGACTGTCTGCTCTGCTTTTATTTTGAGTTGCTGGGATAAAAACAAAGCACATCATATCTGTCTCTTCCAAATAAGTGAATTTGTTTGATCTATTTATATGAGAAATTAACATCGCTGTGTTACTGACAAGACAAAGACATTAGTGTCAGCTCTTCATTTTTCTCCCAGCTTGGTGCCAAGAAGTTTGTACAAATTTAACCTTTCATAAAACTTCAGTACAAATAATCCTACAAAAATGCACAATGCCGCTATGCTACCTCTAAGAAAACTAGCTTTGTCAAAAAGCGGTGTACAAAATGCATTGTGACAAGTTTAGCTAAAATGTTCATTTAAGAGTGAACATCTTGTGATTTATCGCTTCTTTGTTTTCCTCACTTTGTAAGTCAAATGCCTAAATGTAAATGTAAGAGAAGTATCAATTATAAATATAGTTTTTTGAAGCTAATCTGTAAAATTCAGCAGATGTATTCCCACATAGTAAAATGTGCCAGAGCTATTGAACACTGACTGCTGAACATTACCAAGTTAGCCAATAACAATGCTGTAAACATACAAAGGATAAAAAATGTGAGAATTTTTGTGAATAATGGTGTTTGAAATCTGTAACAACTGGATTAATTTTCTGTTTAGTTATACAGCACATTTTTCAAGGTACACCTTGAGCTTAGTAGCTGAAGATAGCTACCTATGTAGACAGTTAGACAACAAGGCACCTCACTGGGTTTTGGCACAGACATATAGATTCACATAAATCTATAATTTATTTTGTCCTGAAGTTCTAATAATGGCCATGAGTATCATTATATTGTCTTAGTCTAACACTGGAACTCATCTGGCATGATGTCCATCACTTATCAGGTATTCCCGAGGAAGCATTAGGTGAATGGGTTTATGTCTGTAAGTGGAGCCAATTTAGGGCCAAGTATTCATTATCTGAAAAGGTCATTTGAATGCATAAAAAGCGAGACGTGGTTCATCGGTCAAGTACATCTGTCTGGTGCACGCAGTCTACACTCCTGTGAATGGCTGGTGCTCAAATCAGTCATTTATGAAATTACTTTTCAGTCAGGATGGCTTCCACAAAAGGAAGTTCACTACAGTAGGCAGTTTGGATCAGTGCCAGTAACAATATGAAGTTATAAAACTAGCACTGAGATGAATGCTTTTGGAATAACCTGCAAACTACATGTCATAGGACTTATGTCTAATTATCTAATGTTTAATGTTTATCAGATGTATAGTCTGCTGCTGTCTGCTACTACAGTTGTGTTTAGGATTTATAGATCACATTTTCTGGACATATTTAATTACTAATCCACATTAAAACAGAGTTTGTCTCATACACATTTAAACATTTTTATTGAATGTTTAAAACTTTTTTAAAACATAAAGAATTAGGTTTGCTTAAAGAAAATAAAACATGAAACTAGTAACTGGAGACAAAAAAAGAAAATTACATTTTTAAAATAAAAAAATGCAACTGTAAAAAAATTACAGTAATACTTTGAAATTACATATTCAAAATGCTTAAAGCTTGAAATTGCCTCGATATATTTACACATGTTTACAAGCATCAGGGGTGTAAATTCACAGTCTCTGGTTTACTGCTGTCTTGTTCTGATTCATTCTGCTAATTACATTTTATTGTAGCCCAAGTACATTAGTGAAACTTGTTAATACAGAGAACACAAATGATATGGGTGTGAGAGAAAAGAGGGGCAGTGCCCTTTGTTTAATAAAATCTTAATAAATATTAATCTGCTTGTCTGGCTGAGAGATGCTCATTGGGTGTTGGACTAAATGGATGAATTGTATGCAAACCAGCTGATAAACAGAGCTAAACGTCTCTGCTTTCATTTGTCTGGAAGATAAAGGCTTGTGTCAAGTCTCGTAAAACTGCAGAGTGTTTCTATCTGCCCAGCTGTCATGAAAAGCCAACAGGGGCAAATTAACCTTTACAGGAGGGCAAAAGGTTTCATCAACATAACCAGTGAACCCCTGTAGCCTTTGTAATGACACCTCGCAAGCAAATTAAACCACAAATTATCCCGTCCCCTCCTCTTTTCTGTGTCCCACGAGGGTCTTTGACTTTTCAGAGTCGACTCCTTGGTTTTGTTTCCACAGGGGAGCAATGTCTGTTTGGTTAGTCTGGCTCTCAGCGGTGGGTTAAGGGTAAAAATACATGACATGTCAATTTTGACTCTCCCTGTGGATGGGTTTGGGTGGGGGGGTAGTTGTGTGTGTGTTTGTTGAAGTAATGTCACGAGTTCAATACAACTTAAGCTCTATTAACAGCATCTGCGACATGCTGTCAATATGTCACAGGAAGAAGTTCTGACCTCTCCCTCAGTTTTACATTTATAATATTTTACTTTTTTTTCAAACCAAAATGGTTTGGAAAAATCACTTAATAACTTGTGCAAAGTTATATCCAATCTTTCAACATAAAGAACAATTCAATTAATCTGTTCTTACCATGTAAGGCAGATAAATATGGAAACTAAATGCAGTAATGCGCATTTAATGTGCACAAAAAAGTAACTGTTTACATATAGTAATATGTGATGTGAAATCAGATCTGCAATATTAATTTAAACAACTTTAAAGGTCAAATAACACATATTTGTATATAAATGAATATAAGTGCAGTGTCCCATGGTTCTACGTGTTATAGTAAACAGTTTTTGATTTGTTGTTTTAACAGACTGAGGGACATGTTGAAACTATTGTCCGCAGCATGCCAAAAAATCTTTCCATACAGCTTATTAAGAACCCAGAGCATCCCTTTAATGTACATATGGGTGTACATGTACTTCTGAATGGTACTAAAGAGACTTTATGTGATATCTATTCGAGCCTTGATTTGACGTGTGTGTTCATGGGTCAGGAGGCAGAGTATAGCCTCATTACCGTATCTCTCCACCAATTGCTGTGCTCTTCCATTAGGAGGTCAAAGCCACTACAATCTATTACCCAGAATCCTTCATCAATCCCCTTTCACTGTTCAGCAGCTGTCACATACACACCATTGGGATACACATCTATCTCACTAATGTCTTTCTTATAACAATCAGCATACAAGTACAACTCTCTCTCTGTCTCAGAATGATAAGCTTTCCTTTCTGCTGCAAAGCTCTCTGGCTTACCTTGTTCTAGTTTGTGGTGTCTCTGTCCAAGAGGAGGAATTTTATTGAACTATGTGTATATGCGTAAATATTTCTGTACAATATCCACCACTGTTGTCTAAACCTAAAGAATTAGTTCCCTCAAAATAATTTATCATCCATCATTTTATTCCAGTCGACTCAGATTTTAGTTCTGCTTCTCACAAAAAGCTACCGCATGGGTTGACTATTTTTTGTTGTGCTTTCTGGTCATTTTTGGACCTTGACAGCCTCGGTCATCATATGCTTTCATTCATTGTTTGACAATCTTAATTCTTATGGAAATTAGTTCTGAAAAAAAAACTTATTTTGTGTTTCACAGAAGATAAAACGTAGAGTGAAAACATGAGTAAATGGTGACAATATTTTGGTGAACTGTTCCTTTAAGATTTAAAAAATCCAATAAGCTTGTTAACAAAAGGAAAAATTTTAATTAACAAAACCTCATTATTAGACTTTGGCTGAACACAGATTAAATTCTTTTCAGGTTAGCCAGGAATTCCTGCACAATTCAGTCCTTTGACAGACATGGGAACAAGGGAAGCAGAAAGAGAGATTTATGAAGCACGGGGTCTCAAAATTACAATAAACTTTGCTTGATAACAGTCCAATTCACTTCAAATACAGAGACTTCTACCTCATGTTCATGTGGGGAATAAATGTAAAAATAAATGTGAAAATGACTTCATCAGGGGCTCTTTAAACCAGTTGCTGACAGCTTCATGTGTCTTTACAGAAACACCCCATCTATTACCTCAAGCACAAGGAAAAACCAAACCAGATGTCCCTCATGAGCTAAAAGGGTAAAGTCCAAAACAAGAGTTTATGTGTTTATCTGTGTTTGTCCACCTGTGTTTCTCATTTTCCTGTGTTTATCCTCTACCCTTCCCTTCTCCTGCACAGAAACAGGTGTGTACACCTCACAACATTTGCTCTCACGTGGACAGGAACAAGTAATTGAGGGAAGGCGAGGTAAAAGAGAAATATGTAATTGTCTGTAAAGAGCTGGAATAGAGCTGTGGTCAATTTAAACTAAATAACAATTACCTTCCTCTCCAGTTTGCTTAACTTTTCCCTAACTATATTTCTTCATTTTCTAAAGAATGCCTAACCCTGAGTGATGTTTGCTCATGCACATCTGTACTAGATATTATGGGGGTTGCTAAGGTGTTGCTAGGTGGATGCTGGGGGCTTCTGGGTGGCTCATAAATGACCCATTTCATGAAAGTCCTTCTTGAAATCTCTGTGATGTTTTGGTCTCTAGATTATACTCTAGATTGGCTCTAGAGTATAATAAACATATAGCAACTCCCCAATCACCAAGTGCATGAATAACATCTTCCAATAGTCTAACAGAGTCATCTCTCGTCACCAGAAACAGTATCTGTGGGAACAGAGGTGACTGTCAACTGGTTTGATAAACTTTGTGACATCGATATAATAAGATCCTATAGCAAGTCAAAGAGCAGAGTTACATCAAAGGCAAAGAATGTTTTTCCCCTGGGGTGCTAAAAATAAAAGAAAGATGGGCCCTTGTCAAGCTCAGAGCTGGCAGAAGTCTGACAGTAGTGGAGAGCGTGTGATGCGTAAACACGCATGTGGGCCAAAGTGTATTACGTGTTGTACTAAGGGGGCAGGTGTCAGCAGCTTTTTGATGCCGCTGTCAGAGAGGATTCTGGGAGGAATAGATAGCACCTTTACTGAGCACAGAGCCAGAGGCATCATTAGATTGGAGGAGAAAAGGAAGTTGCTACCACACAGTGTCAACTACAGTCATATTATAATGGTGTTCAATCAGTCTACACCGCACCACAGCTGTTCACCGGTTAGACTGTCACGAGATCAGTTTAGCTGTCAAGGCAGGGATTGCAGATGGGGGAGGCTGATTCTGAAACAATGCAAAAAGAGCAGCTGCAAACTTTCCTTTTGGCAATGAGGACACCAGTCACTTCCAACAGAATGATAAATATTTAAAACAATACAGCATTTCACTGAAACAATGTGTTAAACACTTAAGCTGTGACAGTGATTAACAAAAAATTGACTGACTAACAAAAAACCAAGCTGCAATAAAGATTAAACAACAATTACAGTATTATTGCTTCTGAGAGAAATGAATATCTCTCCTTGACAGGAACATACATATATTTAACAACTAATGACTAACCACTGAAATCTCCTGCCAACTTCAGAGTGTAAACAAATCATTTCAGTGCTGATGGGCAAACAGTTGAGTCTGGGAGTCCTCGCGTTACACTTTTACAAACTAAAATAAAAACATACATACATACTGTTCAAAAAAACAAACCTATTGCATATGCAAAACAATAAACTCTTTTGGCATGTACATCTCACATGGTTTTACTGCAGTAGCCCTGATTTCTGACAGATATTTATGAAAACATTTTAAAGACCAGACAATATCAAGATTAGATCTTTGCATATTTCACAGATTACAAAGCCACACAAATGTGATGCACTCCTTTTGCATCATATACTGTATATGTTATGGAAATATAATTATTTTATTTAACATATATGTTAAACGCTATCACGTTTAAGTTTGATATATATATATATGTGTGTGTATATGTGTATATTACGACCTATATTGAGTGACAGTAAGCAGGGAAAAGCTTTTCAAAAGTAAATGTAAGTAGCAAATGGCACCAAAACGTCAACAACTTTGAACATTTTTAACGTAAAAATGTTAAATTCAAAGGAATTAAGGAGTACATAAACTTTATTTATAGCACTCCACTAGCTTGCTTTGATAAAGTACTTAAGACTCAGCTGTAACAGCGTGAGACAAGCTCGGCTGGGTTGATTTATACAGCATTTAGTGCATAAGGAGAAACACTCAAGCCATAAAAGTCACTTTAACAACTACAACTCGCTTACTTTATGAAGGAGGGGAACTCATGTTCAATCTCAAGACAAGATTTAAACACTGAAGAGAGCAGAAATTATAACATTTGGTAACAGCTGACACAATGCACTCATTGTGTATATATAGCAACAGCAATATGACAATACCAACACAGCAAGTACAGTAAACGAGAGCGTGCACGTATAATTATATTATATATGACTTATACGTATCAAAACAACATTTACTGGAAAAGAAACTTACCAACTGAAATGTGCACAGAAATATAAGGGTGCATCGTCCGCTGCAGCACCCCATTGTGTTAAAACGAGATAATGTGATCCCGAATATATCAGCTGAAAGTACTAAACACACAGAGAGCCGCGCGTCAGTCTCTGTCCGACACAAAGCGCGCCCATTCTCACTGTTTAACCTCAAAGACGCGTGCAAAGTGTGATTCACAACACGGGGAGCTCAGTGTGTGAGTACAGTGGAAAGAAAGAGGCACAAGAATAAAGGGTATACGGGGAAAGAGAAGGGGAGGGGTAGCGTGGGGAAAGGGGGTGTTTAAATCACGGGTATGTAAATCACAGTGTAGCTGGTTCACGCGCACAGCCTGTGAATAAGCCGGAGCGCGAGTGTGTGTTTGTTCTTTTGAATCCTGGAACGATTTATGCAAAGCGTTTTTCTTTATTCCCCTCACAAACAGGTACTACAGTCACCATATGTTCTGTTAAAATGTATTTGCCACAGTGCTACTGCCTACTGTAAAACCACATTATATGAATAGTATGAATAGTAATTTCATTTAAATGTAAAAATCTTAATAAGATGTTCTTATTAAATAAGACATCTCATTTAAATCGTGTAAGATGGATTTTATTTTTTTCTGGCATTTTCAAGCTTTGTTTCTTTAATTGCATTGGTGACATATACCAGTTTTACTTGCCATGCTAAATATTTGGGTCTGCGAAGTAGTTAGTGGCACCGGCATGTACCAGCCAGATCTATATTGTCACAACAGCACAGTTTTAACAGTCTGCGTCCAGTCTGGGATTTCTACTTGAACAATGCTCTGTAGACTGAGGAAGACGTGAAAAGTGATGTGAATTTATAAAGCCAAGACGCCATCTGCTGGTTTTGTGTCAAGACAGCACCCGGGTTAAACGAGGTAACAAAAGACTTTAACCCACCCACCCACACCCACCCACAGTGGTTTATGCACATTATGAGAAAAGCTAAGGGTTAACTACTCTTAACATTTGTGGTTTATTGTCGGTTACTACAGAAAACAATTTTGACCCTTTATTTAAAAAACAACAACAAAAAAATAATGCATGCATTTGTTTACTGATATATATATGCACCATAATAATTTATCATAACATAAATATATGTCTCTAAGCATTTGTGCACTTTCAGTGGAAGTCTGCGAGGCAGATCTAAACTTTACAAAGGCTTTACATTGTCAAAGCATTAATAAATATCACACACACTGATATGCGTGATATGGAGAGTATGTACACTATTTTTACATTTATATAAAAATGTATTATATTTCCACAGTTACTTTGAAAATGACATTAGGAATATCTCCCTCATGCTATCACTTGTTCTGTGCTAACCCTTGTCCTCTATCCATGACAGCTGTGACTCTGCTTGGGTTGATCCATTATGGAAAAGCCCTTAAAAGCCATTCGTCCCCAGTGCTGGTCAACCCTTTCCTCTCTCTGAACATGAGGCAGAGTGATGAATCTTTTACACACAGAGGCTGTATTGCCATAGAACACTTCACTTCCCATTACATCACAGTAGCCTTTGCTTCCCCTCTTAAAAGCATCCCTCCCTCCCACACACTCACTCACTTACTTATTAAGTGCGTATACACAAACTGCTATAAATAGTTGGGGGATATTTTTCTGAATACAAGAACTGCAGACACTGTTATCTGGGGAACTTTAATTAGTAAACTCTTGTGTAATTATTATTTAATTATGTTAGTTATAAAATATCTGTGTACTTTTCTAGCTACTTTTCTAGTTACTTGTTTCTTTAATACTGGGTTTTAAATGGATGTTAAATGCCCAAAAAATAAAATCAATACATAATGGAAAAAGCCACAATCAGGCTAGACACACAGACTGGCCTTGAATCTTCACACCGCAGACCAGCAAAAATCATTTTACAAAAGAATTACACATGAAGGTTCATTAGAGAAAAGAGTGAGCAGGATGAGGAAGGGCAGGTGGGGTAAATGAACTAATAGGTAAACCAGGTAAACGAGGGTGTGGGACGAAGTGGCTAGACAGAAGACACAAAGAAGACACAACCAACACCAGACACAAAACAGACAGAACACATCAAACAGAAAACACACAACATGGAACATGTATCAGGATTCCAAACATCAGAATCTGACATAAAACAATAGATGCCACAAGGATGTGGGATTTTCTGATTTGGTGTCTGTACTTTAAACACCTCAACAATGTCTCTGTAAGACACACACATACATAAACTTTAGGTGTTACACACCAATTGTGGCAATGTTCTCAAATTGTATTATATTTGTAAGAGCATCTGATGAGATCCTGGAGGTCTCCTTTTCTCTGACACCCTCCAGTTAAATGTGCTGGGTTGTGCTCTGCTAAATGGAGGGTCAGAGCTTTAGAGTTTTATATTGTACACCATTCAAACAGTGAAAGCTAACACAGACTGACAGGCCAGTCAGCAGACGTGACCTGTGCTGTGAGCCAGACATAAATAAAGATCACAATGAGACTTAAACAAAGAAGGAGTGTGAAACCTGCTCACAATCACTCATCACTCAAATAAATAACAGTAGTTACAAGCCACATAATCGCACATGCCTGTTTAACATGTGATGTTAGTCTTGGTACTTGTACTGGGTGATACTGTAATACACTATAACATGAATACTTATGTAAAGGCTGACTGCTATATTTGATTACATGTATTGATTTACGCAGCACAATACAAGAAAGAGTTATTTAGTCCATTGGAGGAATGGAGGCAGTACAATACAATAAACTTTATTAATCCCCGGAGGGCAATTTAGTTTTGGGCATACAGAATGAATAAGCAAACACAGACACTGGATAAAAGTTCAAAAAGAAAACATGGTAGACTGCAACATGTAGAAATATGAGTAAGACAGAAAAAAATATATTATTTAAAAATACACTTCATGTACTATTAAACAGGTCATGAATTAAGAAATAAACTTTTTCTTAATATTTTGACATAAAACAGGTCCTTGTACTATAAACAGAAGTTTCAGAACTGAAAACGCTCTAGTTAGTGTAAACAACTTTTATTGAAACCAAGCTTTGTAATGTAAACAATCATATTTGACATTTGTAATATTCTGGGATTGCCTTAATGAATAGAGCATGCTTATATACATATTATAATTGCATTTTATAGATGCAGAACTTTTTGAATATATTTCAATATATATAATATATTGAAACCAAAAAGCCATTTTTAAGAAAGAGAAAGCTAATAAGAGAAAGCTAAATATAAACCACCATATTAATACATATATTAAATTAATTATATATCTACATATATAGATCTATATATATTATATAGATTTTGTCACTAACTCTTTCAAAATTAAGCAGTCTTTTGTGAACAGTATTGTACATTCGGCGCTCATAGTGGAAGTCATTAATACTAATGACTAATTTTTTTCCATTGGGTGGCGCTGATCGGGTTCTCGCAGATGAAGGGATGATTCTCTATCACATGGTCCATATGCCAGAAGAAAGTGAGCGATCAGCGCAGCCTCTGGTGTCTCTAAACTCAATCCGGAGTAGGCGGCACTGACTCCGCTTCGCACCAGAAGAACTGTGATAAAAATACCAGCCATGATGCTCAGTCTGCTCCTTCGTGCACCAGAGAAAAGATTATAAGCTTTGCATCTCTCTGCACATTCAGATCATGATTGCGAAAAGCGAACAGTAGAAGTGTTTTACAAGAGGATGGGGATCCTGCGCGCAGCATCGCTCTCTCTGGCTTTGTGAAACGCACGGTAAGCGCGCATGATGCTTTTTTCCATCCATATGCTTTTGCAATAGCCACGCTGAATAGATCATACAAATGATGAACTTTGAGATGGTTATTTGTCATCTGGAGACGCATTAAATGTTTTGCGTGGCGGACTGCTGAGCAGAACTTTAATATACTCTAATTATGGTTGTCACTTTATATAACACTCATTCTATATAGGCTACATGCAGTTTTGATGAATATGACACACTTCTTAGACCGTATAACAGCTTTAACAGGTCTACAAACATAATTAACTGTGCTCTGAGATCTTTTGGAGTAGTCTTGAGATTATTGAATGGGTTTCCGAGCTCATATTGATGTTCTTATTGATTCTGTATTTTCTTGAGAGGGGTGGAGAAGGGAAGGGAGCTGACCGGGAGAGTAAACTAATGAGGTAAAGATGGGTTAAAGTGTGTCCTGGATCAATTCCTGGTTGTCCTGTACCATTAACAAAAAGTAACAAAGAGTGTCATGGACGTAGCATTTTTTGTACAATGGTATTTATGGTACAGCCATGGACCCTTGGATATGTTTTGTTTTTTTGGATATATACAACAACATTGTCATGTTTTCAAAATATTGCCATGGTACAGTCATTTTTCTTCTGCTGTATTATGGGTGTTACCATGATGTTTTTTGTGGATGATGTTACCATGATACCATAGTACCCTATATGGTCACTCAATACTGTGGCATATGATTAATCCATTGTATATCAAAGTACCATAGTATATAAACCCCATGATGGTAGTTGGTGTATTGATGTGACTGGTTAATGTTAATTCAGTGTTTATTGCACCTGTGATGAAACAGCTCTATTCAGTGATGCATTCTGAGACTGCAATTAATGGTGTGATCCCTAAGTGTCAAGTTATTTTGGGCACAGCAGGACAGACTTCATTCAAGCAAGAAAGTGACTTCACACCCAGCTTATGTCCCCAAGTGCATGCTGACCGAGAAACTGCCAGAGTCTGTCCAAGACAGTGAATATGAATGAATGAAATCCTCTTACTCCTCAAGCTAATAGTGTGTGTGTGTGGGAGACAGGAGATGTGGACTATATAGTGTGTTTAGTGAATGTAGAACTGTCTTTTTACCTGCTATGTGTGTGTGTGTATGTGTGTGAGTGTGTGTGTGTGTGTACAGTTTTTTTATAGTATATAATTAGGTTAAGTCACACCTTTCACAGATCATTTGCATTTTGCTAATTTGTTAATTTGAAAATACAGTTACTATTTTCCCTCTCTGATGTCATTTCAAATCTGTTTGATTTTGTTCCTGAGGAATGTAAATGGAGTATATGAATTGGATAAAAGCATTTGGTAAATCAGTAAGTGTAAATGAATATAAATGAGATATAGTCAAGTTTGGACTTGAACCCTGATCACATTTTTTGCTAAACTACTAATACCTACTATATAAGGTATTAGGTATACTATATATTACTGTATACTTATCTTTTACTCATCTTGCATAATACACCAAGTAACCTATCCTCCCTAAAAAGGTGCACAAGGCCCCTGGTCAGCACATCACAGCTCTCTCTTTCTTTCTTTCACACACACACACACACACACACACGCACACACACACACCAATCCACCATTAACTGCCAGCATTTATGTGAGATCACGCCCTGTTCATCCAAACACAGTCCAAACAACCTTTAAGTACATCAATCGGTCTCACAAAGCTTTCTTCTGTTCCAACTGCCTGATTCTTTATTTATAAAACAAGCCACATCCTAACAGAGAGTATTTTAACCACATGTTCAGAGTCTGTGTTGTGTAACAGACTGTCATGCTGTAACAGCAGGATGCAGAAACCCCCTCCCTATGGGTTAAGGTGCATGAGACGGTCAGTTTGTATGCACTTTCCATTTTGCATAGATGCTGTGCCTCATGCACTGTGCACGGGCTTAATATTCAAGCAATGCACTCCTGCCACTGTTGATGTCAAAGTGGATTCAGGATCAAGTAACACTCGTATGCTTCTGTATCTTAAGACAAAGGAAGTAAGAGAGAGAGAGAGAGAGAGAGAAACAAATCATTCTTATGGATTAGAGGCAAATATTTGTGACTGTGTGTGGGGGGAGGTTAGGGCGCTGGATGCAGTGACTGTATAAAAAAATTGGATGAAATTCCTTATAAGCTGGATAAAAATTCCTTAATAATTAACAGTATGCAGGGCAGGAAAAGAGCGGAGGAGGAACGAGATGAGAGGAAGGCTACAAGTGAAGGGAAACCCACTAATGCAGTGTATGTCAGAATTACACAGAGTGGTCAGCGCATGACACAGAATGACCGATTAAGTATCTGGGGATTCCTGCCGAGATCATTAATAATTCAGCTTTGTGTCAGTAGCTTAGAGTGAAGGTCTTGAAAAGAAATAGTTCTTTAATAGTTTTCTATAGAACCTTAAGTCAAGAACGGCTCTTATCCAGTACTATTTCACTATTCTTAAGGGTTCTTGAGTATATAACACGTTTATTGGAGATTAAAACAGTTCTTGATGTTACATAAGCTATTGATGCACTATAGGTTCTTCAGATCAAAAGCAAAGAACAGTTCCTTAGAGGTTCTATAATGATTTAACGCTGTGCCATCATGTGTAAAATCAAAAGGGATAATAATATAAAAGTTTCAACCATTGTAAAATACACTCACTGTGTATAGTTGTTGAAGCCTTGCTATTAATAATTCAATTATGAACCATATTTAAACCCTTTTACATAAAAACAGTTGATTGAAAAATGTACATTTATTTAAAATTAATATTTATTTTCTACTTTCCTAATGCACATTTCTGTTCTTTAATATAAGCTAAACATTTCTTCCAAGAAGAGAAAATCTCTTACCAAAATGTGTCTTGTTTGGCCTCTAAAATGACTTTTTGCCTGATGCCTCTAAACACTCTTATTACTCTTATTGCTTATGAAGAAAATTCTGACCACCCTTTTTCATATAATAAAAAGTAAATGGGGGGTAAATCAGGCTGCAGAAGAGGGGCAATGACAGTATGAGTATTTCAAGCAATCTGAAGCAGTATGATAGCTTGGTGTGAGGAGCAACTAAAATCAACGAATAACAACTTTAAATTTAATTTTGTGATTTTGAAGCCTGACAGCTCCATTCACTTTCAGAATCAGGATTTTCTTCAAAAACGACATATGTTCCACAGAAGAAAGTCATATATTGATGATATATATGTATATTTGAAACTTTAAAAGGTTCTTCTGTGACATGAGCCTGTAAAACCTATTTTGGTTTTATTTTGATACATTATTTTACATCATATGAAGAGTGTAAATGCTTTACTATTCACAGCCAGGCTTAATTTAATGTTCCCTACCTACTGAATAACCCGCATTCATTAGATTTATTGACATCTTCTTCTGTCTCCTGATTGGTGGAAAGGCTGTGACCCTCAGCTCTCTCATTTCTTTCTTTCCACCATGGATGACAGAAAGTGAGATTCATGCTGCCATCCTTCTCATACAGACAGACAGGAACCCCCCGCCCACCCTTCTATTTCTCATCACTGGCTATCATATGATCAGGAAATAGGACTGGGTGGCATAACTCAATAGGCATTTAAGCACTTAGCAGTATTTTGGGGCCTGTTGTGATACACATTAGGCTAACAGGCTTCATCCATAACACTACACAATATTGATTCATTTCCTCAGGGCAAAGAGCATAATAGTCTTTTTGTTTTGACTTCTTATCACCCTTGTTTCATAATCACTTTGACTGTTCTTTGCCATTAAATGGTAAAATACCAACACCATAATGTCCAATGAGTAACAAACTCTGTCAATACAGATATAAAGCATTTGCGTCTATGAATCAGCGTGTATTTGATGTCATTGATATCTGGAGCATAAATATTGTGTAACAGCACATGGATTTAGTTTTACAAGGTTTTGCTGTGTGGAAAAGGTCATTGAAGCCATTGGTTGGCGTTTATCATTGGTAGATCCTCTTTCTGAAAGAGACTGCTGTTATGTTGCGTGCGATGAGTGTCACGCAGACGTGGATATAAAGATCAATGAAGATCAGCGAATCAGGAGAGATGACACATACAGGCATTCAGTCCCAATTAAGGAACTTAGGAACTAAGTGGTCACAGTTAATGTGTATTGACCTAGTTTTGTCTGAGTACAGTGTGAGATCAGCCTGTCTTGTCCTCTTTTTGCCCACACTGAGTCCTGGTTTCTGGTCGTGTAACTTACATGTGTTAGTAAGGCAGGGTGTTCATACGCAACAGGAAAAGTGCAGAGCTGCAGAGCATCCGCCCAGAACGTACACCAGACTCAGATCTGCATGAGAGAGTGAAAGAGAAAGCAAGAGAGGGAGATATTGAGCAGCAATGGAATATGCCTGACTAACTCTGGAAACATGCTAACATGCTCTGCCAGTGTTTCCTAATCTTTTTGGAGTTATGTACACCCACAGCCCCATTAGTGAGGATCAAGTACCCCTTCATCAACACAAGCCAGATATGTGTTCCTGTTAACTCATATAAAACTGGATATCATTCAGAGTTATTTTAAAGTCCTAATTCTACTTGAAAATGAAAATCTTTCCAAACACTCCGTGGTTGTGAATCATTCATCTATCGATCATTTACATTATCATGTGCGGGATATGTTTTGGGCATTATATCATGCTTAAAGCTGCACAAAAACACAGTCTTTTTAATTATTTGCACTCTGATTCTCTCCATACATTTGTCCCACAATGCATTTCTTCTCTCAGTCTGTAGGCACTGCATGAGACATCGACAGAATTTCTGGATCAGCTTTATTGACCCCCTTACAGAACAGTATAGCAGATCCTTTCTGCATCTCCAGAGACCCAACCGTCTGCTGAGAGACCAGACATCATGTCGATTCAAGTCATTTAACAAGTACTGACTAATCTGAGATGTTTCAGGGCAAAACAGTGAGAGGAACAACAGGATGTGTGACTTAAAAACAGACTATGAACAAATCGACTGCTCAGTTTGTTTTGTTGTTACAATGTCACAGTTCAACAGAACCATGGAGACCAAGATAGAGACGATGTAGAGTTTATTTATAGTTAGTGTTTACAATCACATAATCTCTGCACCGTTGCCCTGGCAAACGGCAACGGCATCCTTATCAACACCTACACGTTGTTGTGAGTCTCAACAATCTTCAGTTTGCCAGGAGGTGAAAGAGTAAGACGTGTGTGTGCGGTAGGAAATCAGTTGTTGTAGTTCAAACACTCTGTGGTCTTACATATGAACAAACACGTTGGCACGCTGAGATGCGCTCACACACGCACACATGCAGTGACGCACACACCCTTCCAGTATTGTCCCCCTTTACCAATGTGAAAGCAGACTAGTGCTGGTCTATTTTTAGCAAGCGCCTGCAAGAAGCAAGCACATATGTTAAAATGTAGTAAAATGTAGCTTGGCGGTATAGCTCTGTTTGCTATCTGTGCAACCTGTTAGGTTTGCACAAAATGCATCTTAAATATTTCCTACACCTCAGTGTTTTGAGCTTTGATGACAATATGTTTTAAATTCAAGTTACTGAACATTCAAGGTATCCATTTTATTAATTTTTGTGCTTCACTGGGAATCGATCCCACAACCTTGATGTTGGTAGCTTCACACTCTACCAGTTGAGACCCAATCAGTTCTAAATAAATCTATTCTGTATACACTTCCACAATATCTAGGCTGTAAAAAATACCAACTGCTCTGTTTCATGACGTTGCAGTAGCTGTTAGATATTTAAACTCTAAAAGAAAGCTTTTATTCTCAACTTTTAGCAGGTGAGGCTTTTGCTAAAAAGGTTTGAGGATGAGAGAGGTTTATTTCTGGAGTTTTCTTTGTTAAATTAATTTAGCTTATTTATGCATGCACCTCCACATGAAAGCATCCCACAGTCCCTAGTGGAACTTATGAGTTGTGGTATGAAAGGAGTTTTATCTCTCTCTCTCTCTCTCTCTCTCGCTTTCTGTCTCTCACTCACACTCACACACACACGCGCATGTGCACGCACACACATACACAGACACACACTTTCTGTTCTCTGTACGCATTTTTTGCTTTTTGTCATTTTACAGATGATTGAAAAGGTCACTTAGTGTGTTTATTCCCGGTACGGTTGTGTTTTATTGGATGTGATGAATAGATTTGTGTCGTATCGATTTGTCTGATCAATAGGTAGAGTGTTCTGAGAACTACACAGAACTCTAATGAGATTGTTAGTAACCCAATTAGCAGCAAAACCAGCTTATGAATTATGCAAGACGTTATGCTTGGCCTGCCATATCAAAAATAAACTAAATGCAATATTATCAACCTGATTAGTGGCGAGCGAGGTCGGTAAATGTCAGTTATTGTTATGAGTTTCTAGACTTTTAATGTGATTTGACGTTCATGATTTATTGAGCTAAACAGTAAATTTGGTCCAATCAATAGGTTTGCATTACATGAAAGGAGCGAGGGCCATGTAATATCAACATACAGAGATGTACTGGTTCTTTAAAATAACACTGGACCTGCTGAAGATACAGTATAATGGCCAACTAAATTAGCTAATTCATGCATATTCAATTCACATTTAATTGTATAGCACTTATTGTAAT
The DNA here is from genome assembly GCA_036877625.1 of Ambastaia sidthimunki. NCBI lineage: Eukaryota > Metazoa > Chordata > Actinopteri > Cypriniformes > Botiidae > Ambastaia > Ambastaia sidthimunki. Next base: position 79,291 of record JAZGTK010000165.1, read on the forward strand.
ACATATAGTTTTACATCTGTTGTACAGCATTTTACATGCTTGTACATGCTTCTTGCCTGCTGTATTATGTAGCTGATATAGTTGTATATACCTACATATTAAATACAGTAGTTTCTACATTGGAAAGTGTAAAATACAGGAGGTGCTTGTAAAAAATTTATTTAAAATGCAATAATAAATATATTGTCATACTATTCCAGTTAGCTACGGAAGGGATAGTGGAGAACAAACAGAGAATAATGGAGCAAAGAGAAGATTCAGGATTCAAGAAATGTACATTTATGTATTTAGCAGATGCTTGTATCCAGATGCTTGTATGAGTCTTCATGGCTTTTATATATATTTCAAATAGTAATAAGAGTATTTTTATATTATAAACCCTATTCTTTATACTAATATTTACAGGTCATATTGGAAATATTCAGTGTAGATAAGAGAAAGATCAGAGTTTAAGGAAAGACAGATGTACAGATGAACAGTTGGTCAAATTCACCTGGGACTGTGTTTTTCATAACTCTCTCAGGCGTAAACCTGCTCTGGCTTTCAAACACTTTCAAATCAATGAGCACACCATTAACATGATTGCAACAGTTCACTCCAGTGCTGCAGTCCACAGGTCATGAAGGACTGTGAACACTTCAGAGAGCAACAGTGCAGTTAACGAAATACAAATAAACAGAAGAGTTTAGAAAGAAAATCAAGCACCTGGGGAAAAAATTAACCTTCAAATAACTTTAGAACTGCTACATACCACAAATATTTTGCCTGCATACTTGTTTGCTTCAAACACCTTGATGAATGCATGCAATTTGCTTGTAATTATTTATTTACAATAATTGTATTTTTTACAAGCTATCCAGACCTTAACAAAATTTTTAGAATTATATTCCCACACTATATTTTCGGCTTGTATTTCACAATGTAAAATGGAAGCCAACAGGGCATTCTAGAGGGTTAAAAGCTGAAATGTTCAAAGAAATGTTAAAAATGTATTAATTTTGCTAAACCTTTATGAATGACTTATAAATGATAGTATTTAAAGTATTTAGCACAAAATGACACAATTTTCCAACTGTGCTTTTGCCCCTTTTTACTTGAACTGCAAAATTGTCATTTTGAGGTGGGACTATTTTTTTACAAACATAAATGTTAGGTTAGACAAAAACACATAGACATTATGGTGAAAATAACGGATATTCAGGGAGCTCCCTCTCAAAATCAAAAATCTTTTTGAGGGTCAAGTTTTGAGATGATTTTTATGGGGGATTATTAAAGCTCCCATTTGACTTTCTGCTGCATACTGTACACTTCAAACATCTCACACAACTGTTATATATTATTCATTTGAGAATTATGTAACTGTGCCCGTGTTGTGAAATGTCATAGAAAATTCAGAGGAGTTTGTTCTCTATGGGGTTCACAGATACGATTGTGGGTGGAAACGACAGTTACACTGTATACTGCCGTAGACAATCTGCCGTCTTTCTGCTTTGTACTCCTGTTGGAAACAGTTATTGAATGGTGAAATCTCTTTCTGTGTATTGTGTGTTTGATCACGAAGCGTCCCGGTTGCAGTAGTGTGTGGGTGTTGGTTGTGCGTTGATGTGGAGGCAGGGTGGAGGTTGCCTGCACCTTTGCACAAAAAGGTGGAAAGTGGGTGAGTCATCCAAAATTAAACCACAGAAGGAAGAGCTGATTTGTACGCTCTGGGGCTGCGTCTGCATGCCAGCACACAAATGGGTTCACGTACATGCACACGCACCTGATAATGCGGGTTAATTAATGGTTAACCCTGCTATTTTGTGTAATATTGAAATAAGTTTTGCAAAAATTAAGAACAACTTTTAAATTCAAAACACAGTGGTCAAGCGCTGTGAGTCCAGCTAAGCCCAAAATAGTTAAACAAATAGAAAACAATGTAGCCCTAGGCGTACCAGCAGACCTATTACCAAGAAGAGACATTCAATTAGATTGGATTGGTGATTAAATAAGATTAAATTGGTGATTAAGAGGTGATTCTATGGCTGAGGCAAACATTTTGTTGTTTAAAAATTAATTAAAGATCAATACATCAGCCAGGTCGATTAATCCACTGATATCCAACCATTTACAGATTATTGTCATTGGCTGATAGCCACAGTTGCCTATTGATGTGGGAGTATATCAGCATTGTATTAGTCAGCATGACCTGTAGGTATTGAAACAGTGAAGTCACTCAGCAGTCCACATGTGTTTTTATGTGTGGTTTCACTGAGACTCAAATCATTTTCAGACCAGTTCATTCACTACGTTATACTGTGAGTGACACAATGACCAGAAACAGCTGTTGGAATGCAACTGGAAAGCACTTGTAATAAAAATAAAATTATGCAAAATTTCATGGCTGGAAAATATTTATGGCAGGTGTAGGAAAGTTAATTTTATTAATTATCTTCATAGGCAATTGATAAACTCAGTCAGGTGACCACCAATAAAAATGGCCCGTTTGCTGTTTTAGCTTTTTTATTCCACAGAGGAAGTCATCTCGCCTATCATCTCAAAACTGAGGCTGTGGAAGAATGCGATCAGGTTCTGAGGTCAAACATCAAAGTCAGGGAACAGTAGATGTGTTTTTCTGCTGTGATGTTTGTCTGCAGACTGGGGCTGTCTTAAACTCTGTAACTCTACCCCTCCCTAGTGATACTTTTGATATAGGGGACATGTGTGCGATGATGTATATCCAGTGCAGTGCAAAAGAGCCGGGTGTGTTTGCCTCTGTCTGGAGATGCAGAGACAGAGACAAAAAAGAAACAAAATGAGTAAAGGAGCATTTGTAAAAATGGGTTGGTTTTTGCTGCCTGTATGTAAGGCTGTTTTAGCACTCAAATTGCTTTCTGACGTTTGAGCGTTCCGTTGGGAAATATGGGTTCGCAGAATCACCATATGAAGGTGGGGAGGATAGTGAGACAGAGCTGATGGATTGGGCTGAGAAATGTCTCTTTTGAAGGGGAGAGTGGCGTGTGCAGATGTGTGTGCGTGTGGCTGGGATGGACCGCTAAGGTTTATAAAGCAATATGGTTTTCTGAAACCCCAGAGGTGTTGTCTGCCTGTTAAAAATACCCATGAGTACACTAGACCTGATTCTTAAGCGAGTGTGTCTCTCAGCTTACATTTTTTTCTTATCAAAAACGCTTCACTGTCCTGCTTTAGAATGGCAGGCTGTATCTCTGTATATCGTCCAGCAGGATAGACAGTTAGAGATCTGATGAAGGTGGGGTTGCAAAATAGTTAAGGACAGGGTTTTCCAAATCTTTAAAAGTCACATGCTTCACCCACAGAGCTACATTTTGTTTGGTATTTAACCTTTTTAATCTATTAAAGGTCATTTTCATAGATTTTGCTTTCAGATTAAAGCTTGACAGAGCACAACAACAAAAACTGAAACATGACTTCCAAATAAAGATGCAACATCTAAATAAAATAAAGTTGTAATATAGCACAGACAGAATGCAAGAATGACTCAGTTATCAAAAACTATATTTTCTTTTTCCACTTGCCAAAGATCTAAGGTGTCTCTGTGTTTATAGTTTGGATTATATAGTATGGATTAACATTTTATGGTAATTAATTAGTGCCCCTAAAATAAAATAGGCTTAGGACCCTTAAGAGATTGGGGCCGGATTGGGGCACCCTGCCTTAGTGGACCAGATCAAGATGGGGTACCACATTTACTTAAGGTTGCATCATTGTTGCATGTCTAAACCCAAGAAGGTACAACCTAGGAGCTGGAAAATGATCGCATGCTGTGTATCACCTCTGATCCCTTGAGTAATTCACTTTAATCCTGTTTTTCCAGGACAGCTGTCTTATAAGTCTCTTTGTGTAAAAGAGCTTTTCTCTTTGGAAAGGTGTTTGCTAAGAACTACAAAAAGAGCTTGCAGTTTAGCTGCAGCTGAAGACACATGCGGTTTTCAAAATGTTTGGCAGCTATTGATTTAGTATAGCAAACATGAGCCGAAAATCTACATTATATAATTCAGTAATTCAATTTTTTTCAACTGTTATTACACTTTTAATATTATTTGTACAGTTTCAAAAAACTATTATGATGCATTGTGGAAAAATGTGCTCTAAAAGTCAAACCCTTTAACTACCCAACCCAGAAGCGAACAGTGAGGCCGAACACAATGGACAGTGTAGTCAAACACACAATGTGCTGCTAACACGCCCTGCTCATTCTGAGCGCTCTGTATTTCTCCTGTCTCACAGCAGTTGTGAGCACACAGGGGGAGTGATGAATTATTGAATGTGCAGTGTTTGAGCAGAAATAGAAACTTGCTTTCAGAAGTGTGAAAATATTGCTCATCAACATGGAAGGGGGGGGCCGGCCACATTCTTTTATATTACAGTAACCCTGTGTAATATGCACAACAGGGGACTTGTGCAAAATGATATTGACAGTAATGTATTTGTATTATTTATTTAATTATTTATTTATTTTTTCCTTGATAAATCCCCTAGTCCATCCATCAATCCATCTATCCGTCCTCTGCATTTATTTTACTTATGGCATTGTGGTAGTTTTATGTTAAGTTCAAGTATTACACTGAAGCTTAACTTGTGCCAAGCACCAACATACTTCTTTATTTCAGGCTGTTTCTGTTTTTAGAGACAATTATTTTTATAGACTAACCAGAAATACTTTATACTTTAAGAGATAGTTTAACAGAGAGGAGGGGTTTCTTTGGGAGACAACCTAGGTCAGACTCAAACCTCTTTCGACTCTGTTACATCTGGAGCATGTAGCCTCAAACACTGCACCACGGCCTCAGCCCTACAGTAATTCTGCTTTATGAGAACTAAAATCTTGGATACGAACACAGCATGTACTGACGACATAAACCATAAATATCAGTTCAACAGACAGTGCTGGCAATAAAATGTAATATTTTTTATGACTTTTTATTGTTTTGATGTCTCTGCACATATTGGTGATCTTGTAAAATAAAACTGAACTCCCTTCAGTCGTTACATTGAGCATAAACTTTAATGATGCTGAGAGGACAGGATTTGATACTGGACAGTGCTGGGATGGACAGTCAGAGATTAGTCAGGGATCAAAGTGATCTCCACCCCTCACGAGCTCACGCAAAACTGACGCTGAACCTAGCTTGTGATCAGAGAGCATGAGGAGGGATTTGTCACTCTCACATTTAACATGCTTCAAATGATGACAGAGAGAGAGAGAGAGAGAGAGAGAGAGAGAGAGAGATTTCACTGACTTTCTGACTGCAGCAGTATTATATAAAAGTATGCTGAAGCATTGTCAAACCCTTACCCACAGCAGTGCCGGCTTGTTTAGAGTTAAGACGCTTTATTTGAAGTTAAGCACTGAAGTTATTATAATCTGCTTCAAGCAGACAGCTGATACATTAGGACATGAGGAGACAAATTCAGCCTTCGTAAAAATCCCATTTGGGTTTTCCTGCACTGTACTTGAGGCATTTACACTGTGTTCAGACTGTTATGAGAAGACCTCAATAAGCGCTTAGTCATATAGCCTGCAGTGACTGTAAACTTCCAGTTAAAAGCTCAGAAGACATAGAACATAGGTACCTTCTAAGGAAGAACTAAATGTTTAGACCCAGAATGGCAATTGCTCATGCAAAAATTACTGTTAGGGTGTTTTGGGTGGTTGACCGGGTGTTCATCAACGTGATTTTTAGTGCATCACTATGCGGTTGTTATGGCGTTGAATCACACAGAAAAGTAACAGCACACCTTTGCTCATCAAGTTGCACAGTTTGAGGTACATTTCGCATCTGTAATGAACAGATTATGGACGTGTTATGTGGCACAACATGCAAGTGGGTAAATGATTTTTGGGTGAACTATTCCTTTAAGGATAAGCATGTGATGGCTGCTGGCTGGCTGGGGAAACCGATAACTGCAGCCAGTGTGCTGAAATCAGCTTATAAGTGTAAACACACACAGCCTCTGTCTAGTTGTAAAACACACACTAACATACTACCAGTTAAACACAACACACAGACATCGTACAGACATAGTACAGGACAAAATTCAGCCTCTCTGATCATCAGCCAAAGTGCCACAGAATGTTGTAAAAAAAAAAAGTGTCTATATTTTAGGCTACTTAGTAAAACTAAGTATGTATATTATTATATTTATGATTTAAACGGCTATACGGTTTGCAACAAACCTGTTCTGAAATGCTGAGGTCAAACAGGGACTTGTAGCTTTTTATGTTATAAATGTCTCTCTGAGGAAATGGACTGAGGGGTTTTACATTCTCATAATGTGATTTATCTGCATGTCGAGTTGAGGGAAGGAGAGAGAGGGTGGAGCTGAGCATGAGGCTGGACTCTCTCCTCCTCACTGAGGGCATTATGATGTTTACAGATTGACTTCAGAAGCTGTTGAGTGCATGTGATAAGGGGCGCATGAATTGACACTGACTGACCCCAAAAAACAACAATGGCTTTGAAGCAGAGTGAGAGAGAGAGAAATAGAGACCAAAAGAAGGAGAGTTAAAGCTTTGTGATGCCTTAGAAGATTGTACTTTCATAGCCAAAAGATCAGCTCTGTCCCACAACCTAGTGTGCTGCCTCAATGTTTATACATCTGGTTATTCAAGTATTATTTGCCATGCTATATTTAACTTCTAATCATTTGTCATTTAAGTTATTCTTTGTTTGTGTTTCTGTATGATCTCTGTTAAATAATCTCTGTATCAGGCAGAGATTCTGTATTAATCTCTGTCTGTTTCGTAAAGTGTCTAAAGGAATTATTATTAATACATACAAGTGTAGGTGCAAATTTGCCCCAAAATATGTTGAGTGATTAGACACTGGGTTGGAGCAATTTCATCATATTCAGCTTGGGAATTCCTAACCACAATTAGGAAAATTGTACCTGGGCTCTAATCCTATTGGAGAGCAGAAAGAAGCTTTGGGTTGTTCCAGGGGCCATTAGAGGATGATGGGAGGTCAGGCTGGGTGTTCAAAATTTGATTACAATGATGGGGGGTGGATTTGTTTCCCTGAGGGGCTAAAGTTAATACAGCACACAAGGACAGTGTGTACTTTATTTAGCTGTTATATGTGTAGAAACTAGTACTGTACTTCAAATACTATAAGACTATAATTGAAATAGACTATAGAGAATGACCCTATTTAGATGAAAATTAACTGCTATGTTTCTATATGACAAAGGTGGGCTTTGCTACAATTGTATTTTTCATCTACAGTTAATTTTCATCTAAATAGGCTCATTCTCTATAGTCTATTTCAATTATAGTCTTATAGTATGAATTATAGTCTTTCAATTATAGTCTATTATAGTCTTTTCAAATATCTAGACCTGGTTTTCAGGGTTGTGCATCTTAATATGACGCATATAATGTGCTGATATTTCAGATCGCAGTGGGTTGAAGAGTTTAGAAAAGCTTTAATGTGGTAATTCAGAGAAAACAGACTTCACTGCAACGCAGTTGCCATTTCCTCTGTGCAAAGATATGCACCACAATAAGCATAATCGGCCCATGTAATCAGTATGTAGATGTGTGAGTGTGTGTGTGTGTGTGTGTGTGCATGCATTTGTGCATTCACAAGTGCTGCTATGGTGAAAGGTGTGAACAACAGAGATGTACAAATTGTTGCTAGAGAACCCTTCCCATGGGAAAACCCTCTAACAACACACTCCTCTAAATTCTTCTCCTGCAAACCCCATTCCTGTCTCTTGAATTTCTTCTCCTCTCTTTATTTCAATATTTCTCCTTTTCCTTTTGGAGTTGCAGATGCTGAACGCCCCTCCCCAGATCCTACAGAATATTTCGTAAATCTGCTGACAACAGCATCAGACAGAGGAGAGAAAGACAGAGAGATGCTGTTGAATTTTTGGGTGGTAAAAGGGCGCTGCGTGTCAGACAGCAGCATTTATCCTGCAGCAAGTCTTGTTTTGTAAAGCATGTACACATGTGCAATTCACACCCACAGATGCAAAATCATAAAAAATGGCGAATGCTTTTTGGTTTCCATGACCTCCTTTCCTGAGTCTCTCCCTTTTTGATCTCTCTCTCTCTCTCTCTCTCTCTCTCGCTCTACCTCTCCTAATCCTAAGCTTTGGCCACAGTTCTCCCCTGGCTGCATGTGTGTTATCTTGTGTTTAATGTGTGTGTGTGCGTGCTCAGAGGGGAGAGTTCTGACCATCTTGAAAAATTGATATTTGATCCCGTGTAAAGGGGAGGTGTGAGGCCAGCTAGCTTCACTTTAATCATTACTGCTGTGCAATGCAATGACAGATTTCTTCATATCCCAGACTGACATCTTTAATGACATGATGACAAATATATTAAGCCCAGATACTTTTGACTAAAATATTGATTGACTAAAAATTAAAGATTTTTGTTTGATAAAAACATTTTGTTTTTTGCTTTTGAGAAATGCTAGCCTTTCCTTACAAGTACATACTGTGTCAATACTGTACCATTGTATCAGATAAAGTAAACCACAGCACTTTGGTATATTACCACTGAGATATTCATGTATAATGGTATTTAAATAGCATTCAGGATAATTCAGAGCATGTAGAAAAAATAGCTCAAGATAAAGATCCTGCACAACATAGATTTTGAGGGAGTTTGTTAGTCATCAACATTAGTCATACTGCAAAGTTTGATTTAAGACAAAAAGTATTTGAAAAAAATCAGACAAATCAGCTAATGTTGGAAAATCAGCTAATGTCTGAAAAACTGAATTGTTTTTGAGCTTACAATAGTTTTGTCTTTAAAATTGTAAGCTATCGTTAAACAGTTTCCCTATGGAAAAGTTATACAATTTTTACTTCTGGAACCTGACTGTTGCACTTTATATTGATATGTCTCGACAAAACGTCCTGTTTGAATAGGAAATACATCACTGCAAGACAGAAAATTGCAATGTTGAGCAATTTTATTGGTTCTCTACACCCTCATATGGAGTAGAGAGAGAGTAAGAGAGAGAAAGAGAGAGGGAGAGAGAGTTACAGATAATAACACTGACTGTATTTTTATTCAGGGCTGAATGCTGACTGAGAGAATTTAGCTTAGCCATGGCTAGTTTAAGCTTTGCCTGTGCTTTTGCATGTTTTCCATAGACGCACCTCAGCAGTTTATATTAAACTTCAGATTTAATCCCAGGCATTACAGCTAAAGATTAAACTGTAGCTGTGGATATGATTGAAGTTTTTAACCAATATGAAAGTGATTTGCAGGTAACATTAAGCAATCTGTAGAAGCAAGCCTACTTTACTAATCAAATAAAGAAACATAAAAAAATAAACATTTTAATGTGAGTCAGATCAGCCATTACTGGTGGTTAGAAAAAATCTTCATACCCTCTGGCTGCTGAGATATTGGGCATAGTTTCAGTGTTTTTAGTTTTTAGTCTCATGGGATAAAATAAAGAGCAAAGTCTGATTAGAATGTAAAGTTAAATAAGAAACATGTAAATAATTAAGGTTTGCTCTTAACCAAAAAAGAAATGTCTCAGTACAGGCGTTGCTGTTTCAAAGCTGCAATTTCTCCCAATTATCTTGTTTATCTCTAAAATGTTTCTTTGCGGATGTGAGTTTGTGTTTACCAGCACCTGTGTCCCTTTTGGCTGCATGAATCGATATTAAGTACAAATCATGTTGTTTCCAGTCCAAGAGAGAAACAAATACACAAAAATCTACATATTGGTGTGTAAGATTTTTATATGCCTCACATCTGTTTCATTAATCACTTCAATCAAACTTTGCAGTCCTTCCTGCAGGCATCTTAAAAGTCAATAATTATTAGCACATTTTAGCACACCAGTACACATTATTTTGTTAGGGCTAAATCTTTCGTAGTTTGCACGTCCTGTTTGTCTCTTTTTTCTATTGATATATTTATAATTACTTTACTTTTCCTTCATTTATTTATTGATTGCAAGATGTTTGACCTTGTACTTTCTTGTAAGAAACTCACTTGATTTCTCTTTATCCATCTGTATGGATGTACATTTAGAAATATATTTTTTTAATACTTAGAATACCATCTTACCCCTCTTATATTGGTTAAGTGGTAGCAATGTTTTCAGCGTGACCCAGACCATATGGCTCATACAGCTTATGACAGTTATTAAAACAATGTTAAAATATAAATGATATCACTTTTATAAAGCACTAATAGTAATCAGCGTTTGTAACAGTAATCACTCAACATGACATATGTTCCAGTGCCACGAAATTGTGTGTTATGTTTCTGTGTAACTGTCTGCTTGGGCATAACTTAAATTTAACTCCCCTATTTCTGTGTGCTTCTGTCTTCCTGTAGGTGCACTGGAAGAGCCGTACGGCAGGAAGTGTGTGTATGAGTGTGTATGCTGCTCAGTGGGATGTTTTCGGATCTTCCCAAGGTGCTGATACTGGGGGCCATTGCAGCGGCCTCTGCCTTTGTGGTCACCATCCTTATCGTGTTGGTGTGTGTGGGGTGTCAAAGGTAAGTGAACACACACACACAGGTTTGTAGTGGAGTATACGTTTTGGAGGAAATGGAGTATGACGTTCTTTACACATATTTTATTTATTTAGACTAGACTTTTAAACAAAAGTTTAGTTTTTTGCTTTTTCTTGTATTGTAAAAATGTATTATCTTTATATTTAATTTAATTATCTAAGTTTTAAGAATAAAAAATGATCTTCGATTCGATTATCAGATCTCAACAAGAAAAAACACAATCACCCAGAAATGAAACACAGAAAACAAACAGCAGGGATCTGCTTCTGTGAAGCAATGCGGATGCATGTAGTTCAAGATTATTAGCATACAGTGTTGCTTTATCATTGAATTGTTGGAGATTTGCATTACTGTACCATTGCAATGCAGTTTGAGAAATACAGAACCTGTGTGTGATGTGGGTAAAGAGAATTGCTGCTGAACACTTCAACTGTTCTTCATTCCTAAATATAATATATAGTGTCTAAGCTGTGTGTTTCTGCACACACACATAGTCTATCTGTACTGACGCACCCTTTCTTACACTAAAAGTAATGCGTCTGCATCTTAAAAACTCTCCCCCCTTTCCTGCCAGGGCACCACCTCCTCTGTTTTTCTGTTCTATCTTTCTTTTTTGTCTCTATCTCTCATTCCCCGCTGTGGAGTGACTTGATGAATTCTAATATGACTTCTTCAGCAGATTGCCTGCCCTCAGTAGGAGCCTTTTCGCTGGGAAACAGCCTTAAGTTAAGCTCAGCATCGGATGCTCATTTGTGACAAAGACTTTGGCTCAGGGACACCACAAGGAATGAAACTCTGCAACAAATCACTTTCACATACTTTCAGGCACAGTTCTATTTCTGTTTTGCATAACATTTCGCAGGAAAGATGAATAGGGACTGTGTTGGTTTGCTGCATTCTTACCACAGTGTCATGTTTTTGCTGTACTGCAGTGAAACTATAGTTTTGCTGTGAATTGTTATAGCAGGAAGATGCTAGCAAGTTGTTTGACGTGACGTTTCAGCAGACAAATGAGGTCAAACTAACATTTTCTGCGAAATTGAATCCAGTGGTTTAAATTACAAAGCTTTAAAACTTAAATGAAAATCAGGGTAATGTAAAGAGACACTTTTGAACACTGATTTGTTATTTACATTTATAATAACTGATTTTAAGACTTATTTTTAACAAAATAAGTTACGGTTTGGAGCTTTAAGTTATACATTTTTTCATTGTTTTCTTGTGAAGTGCATAGACTGAACAGATGTATACTTGTATTGTAAGTTGCTTTGGATAAAAGCATCTACCAAACAGAATAATTATTTCTGGGAATCAAACCCATGAGTTTAGCATTGTTAGTATATTCCTTAACCAGTTAACTACATACAAACGTAAATACAGGTTAATACAGATACAAAAATGTAGGTTCATATAGCTGATATTTACAGTCTAAGACTTTCCAGAGATCTCAATGGTACTTTAGCAGACTGAATAGATGCAGGCAGGACAAAGGTTACATGGGCCCAGGGATGACAACGGTTTCATCTCCATGATGGAAAACACACATAGAGCAAATATGTTTAGGCAGGTTATGCTTAAGTAAACCACAAAAGAAAACTGTGTTGCTTAGCAGTTTCGCTTTGTAACTCAGGGGATGTAATAGAGCTCTCAATCATGTTGAAGCATCAACTTTAACACGTTTCTTTAGAAATAACAATGAAATAAATGAGCCAGTTGTTGACATATCATACAATGCCATGATATTGATGTGGAATATTGTGGATAATTGAATTTTTGGCGTATAAGTTCATATTAAAATCACTAACTTTTATTTTGTCAGATCAGATCTTTGACACATCATACAGATTTCTTCAGACACTCCAAAGGAGATTCCTGAAATTATGGGGATCTCAGGATGAATATTTTACAAGCAGGACACAGATGTAAACACATACATTGACTGTTTATCTCACTGCTGTCTAGAAGAAACATCTGACATATTACAGTGACCTCATTCGTGATTTTTTTTTCCCATGGAAAACCCCCGTCTTAAAATGATAGAATCTCATTTCGGTCTCAGCCTAATATGCTAATTTTGTGTTCGTTTTTCATAAAGTTCATTTTTCATAATGAATTTAAATATGGACTAGCTTCTTGCAAGTACTAAAGCTGTATTTATGATGGCATACTCAGTAACACAGTGCAGCTGTTGCTGTTTTTTTTTGCTGTGGGAAGGCTTTGCAAGATATACAGTACGTTCTGCATGTCGTGTGCAGACGCAGGGTCACTAATACCTCAGGTGCAAACGTGTCCCTTTCGTCTCCTGAGTTTTCTGACCTTCACAAGGGAATAGAGTGATACAGGCTTTCAGACATACAAACAAGCAGGAGGCTGCATCATTAACGCCATCACTCCCCACAGACTCAGGCTTGTGGACAAAGAGACGTAAAGTTGTACATGAATGTGTGTTTTTTGTGTTTTGTTGTATCTTTAAGAATCTATCTATTAAAAGCAAGGTAGGGTTTTTTCCAGTTTTCCAGTTGCATGCTTGTTATGCTGGTGGAAAGTCTCTTCACATCCTGACAGCAATAACTAAAAGTAAAGTGGTATAAATATATTTATATTAATATATGTTCTGTGGGAAGCGCAGGACCATAAAATGTTCATCCAATGTTCAGCGTGAGTGGAATGAAAGGATGTCCTTTTTCCTGTCAAATGATGTATTTGTTCATGTGTTCAAGACATTTTGGCTTTGGACAGTTAACCCAAAAATGAAAAACCCCAAAATTATTTACACATCCTCATACTATTCCAAACCCAAAGAACCTTCTTTTTCAGTAAAATAAGATGTAAAGAATTTTAAGCTGTTTTTAAGATTAAGATTTAAGATCTGTTTTTTTGTTTCCTTACAATTACAATGCACGAGGACTGAGGCGGTAAAGCTTCGAAATGGCTCAGAAGCAATATAAAAGTATCACAGCAGTAGGCCATGTGATTCTGGAGCTTCTAAAGCCATACAAGAGGATTGTGGGAAGATCTGTGTTACAGCAGAAAGAAATCAGGCGGGTCTGGAGGAATTGATGACAGAATGTTTATTGAAAAGCAGGCTGGAGAAGATCCTCTGCTCTTGCTGCAGCGGATTTTAAAAATGGAGCGAGAAGAACAAAAAGGGGCGTGTGAAAAAAACGAGTGTGTTTCACAGGCTGTTGGATTGGTGAAGAGAGAGGGGTTATAATTGATGTCAAACCAGGTGTGTGCTGAGATCGAGGGAATGAGAGGCGGAGAAATTAGAAGGAGGGATTGTCAGAGTTACCTATAAATTCTCTCTCTCTCTCTCTCTCTCTCTCTCTCTCTCTTTCTCTTACACACACACTTACACACACACACACACACACACAAACACACTCTTCCAGCTGAAACACCTGCAAACAGATCCAGTCCCTCCTGATTACACAATCCCCAAGATAAAATCAGACTCTGACAACCCCACAGAGGGCCATTACAAACACTAGCTGTAGTGGAATTTTGCTTCCTGCCCTGTTCAACAGTACACAATAGCTCTGTTTTAAAACCCAGTGAGTGAAATCTCACTGCCTAGTTCCTACAAAGCATCCAAACTGAAATGGAAATTTAATTTCAAATAGTTTCAGTTGCTCAACTACACTACCCATAACCCTGAATTGACCAAGGATAAATGTTACCACAAATCCACCAATAAATCAAGTTGCTATTACTATTAAAATGGTGCCAAAAGTTTGCACCAAGGATCACCTACATTCATGAAGCATTGCGGTTAATAAAATATATTTACAAGTATGTATATATCTGTATATTTTTTAATAAATGTAAAATATATACGTTTTCTATTTATGGAGTATATGTTGCCTAGCTGCTATGCTAATTAGCACAAACAAAAGCAGCAAAGAATCATGTTTTACTACAAATACCATGGTTATACTATGGTTGCTGTAGCAAAACCATGGTTAATTGGTGATTATGGCTTTACCATGTTTTTCTAAAGCCATGGTTAATTTTTGTAAGGGAAATAGTCCATTTCCATTAGTTGAAACTACTTTAAATTAAATCTTTATCTCTTTATATGTATTTTAGGGCAATCCGTTCATTAGAATATTTCCTTTTAGACTAGTGACTATACATTATCTTCTGTTGCATTTACATAATTTGAATACTCTTGTTGTTTTGTCCACAGAAAAAGCAAAAGCAAACATGGACACTCCAATGGAGCGGGTCAGAAAACTGAAACAGTGAGTGTAAATAAGTACAAACACATACACACAATGTGTTTGCATGGATTTTTATGTGTTTGCGTGTAATTACGTGCTCATCGTGTTGGTTTGTATGGCAGGCTGCTCTGCGCCAGTCCAAGCTGAACTCCATGAGCAAATCTGACACCCGCTTGCATGACATGAACCGTCTGCCCTGCAATGCCAATGGTGAGAGAGAGTTTTAATGATAAACTCACATACAGACTCATGGTTCACACACACACACACACACCTTTATGCAGCGGCCTGCTCTGGTGCGTCCTGATGCTAATGTCTTCTGAGGCTTCTCATGGTGAGATGTTTACTAGTTCATGTTCCTGCTGCCACAAGTGTGTGATCTGCAGCACTGACACTCATCCAGCAGTAACACACACACATACATATCAAAGTCTTGAAGGTCTTTCTGATATTACATGCAGCCAGAAGATCTGCATCTAGTATAACAAAAATTTTGATTATAATGATAAACAAGGATAATGAGGATAATAAAGCTTATTTTATGTTAAAGTCAACATAAAATAATAAAGACCCTATTTAGTTCCTGGTCTAATTTCGCATAATTCATTAAGGCAAGTTTGTTTAAACCAAAAATGTTTGTCCTCATTATCTTTTATTAAAACTGAGTGTCTTGCTGTATATCTTAAATGAGTTTACTTTTGGCTGACATCACCAAGGCTGCTTAAATTCCAACCAATTAGGGTGAGCGGTTTTCAGACAGGCAGTACTGCAAACTCTGGTATGGAATGCCCACTTAAAATAATCCAAGCAATTCTCAAAGGACTATCCTGTTTCACTTAGTAACACATCACATTATAGAAGTCAAATGGGTCACGAATTATGTTGGCTTTAACCTCATTTTACAGTATGAATGCAGGTTTAAATATACCATTGTGAAAGTATGACATAATCAAATTGTATTGCTCTGCCCTCTTGTGTTTGTCTAGAGTAACTTCAGCTGTAACAAATGTATTGACCCTTTAAACTATTTATGTTTTCATTGTTTCTTTTTGTCATCTTTATGATATGATATCCAAACCCCATTTTATATCTTTATCTGTTTAATCCTGTCCCATCTCTCTCATCTAAATCTGCATTATTTTATTGCTAATTGACAGGTGCCCCTAAGAGTCGACCAGCCAGCATGGACCTATTGCTCCTGCATACCCGCCGCTCCAATACTGACCTCCGACCGCTCAGCTCCAGCCGCCAGCTGCCTCACATTCCCAACAGCTCTGAGAACAAGCGTGATCACACCTACTCTGAAGTTGGTCATCGATCTTCTCCCGCACTCCACCCCAGAGACAATGGCCTATATGAGAGCGTGGGGATCAAAGGGGCGGGGTCTGATGTCACTGCCCCACCCTCTGCCCCGCCCCAGGCATCGACCAACACGCCCAAGCGGCGTGCCCACAGCCCAACGCTCAATGAGAATGGGCGAGGCGGAGGAGGGGTGAACGGCATGAGTCAAGAAGTGACTGCAGAGTATGCCACCATACGGAAGGTGAAGAAGCTGGAGCGTGGCAGGAGAGAGGAGGTGCTGGAGGATGGAGAGAGAGAGCAGCATAGTGTTTCCAGTACAGAGTCCTCCAGTAGCACACTGCACCGGAAAACAGTGGAACCATTTCACCTCCCCAATTTCCCAAAGGTGAATATAATGCAGTTCAGCCACACAGGTTTGAAAACAGGCCCAGCTGGACTCCTGGCCTGGCCTTAACAAATCCTTAATCACAAAATGAGACAGGTTAAAGAAAACCCACAGACACATTAAAGGAAGGATTTGAATCATATCTAGAGAACAGATTAGCATAGATATTTAAAGATGGCCTCTTTTTCTTGGGCTAGAATGCAATGACCCAGATCACCCTAGCAACCACAGAAGCAAAACCCTCTCAACCATTAAGAACATCCTGGCAACCATATAACAACACATTAAAATTATAGCACCTTAGCAACTGCATAGCAACCACCCAGAACATCCTACATTAAACACAGCATCAGTATTCCTGTAATTAAGTCGAGTAGACTATGTTAGCAGCAATTCACATCTAAAACACAATGATAAAATGTATAAATGCACTGTAGACATTTTGTGATAACATCTGAATGCACAACCAAATGCATAAATGTGAAGCTGTGTGAAGCAGCTTTTAGTAGTGCAGACCACCGGGGGGTGCTGGATCATATAAAATATCCTCTATGGTCACTGTGGTGAAGCATTATCGAAAATCTTCATTACTACTGTAATGACTAGAAAGTGTTTACAAATTAGTATTAGCAAATGTTAAAACAATGGGGGGAAGTTAGATACTTTTGAAAATAAATGTCAATATTAAATTTTAAAGCTTTAAGTAAAGTCTGTCTGCTCTCATCTGCAAATGTGTGTGTGTGTCATCTGATCCTATTTAACCTATATTCATGTCAGTCTGTCAGCTGATACTTGTTTATGTTGTGTGTGGTGTTCAAGGAAAGATTACCATGTGGAATGATGCTTTAAAATGAAAAACACACAAAGACAATGATCGGATAATGATCCCGTCTTCCTGTTAACTTCACTCGGCTTGTGTTTGTATGTGTGTGCGTGCCACTTGTTTGTCACATATGAAGATGAAGCTCTTCTTTGTCACAGGTTTTTGTTGACTGATGGCTTGTTTACACAGGCGCACTATTGTTTTTGTGTGTGCATACTTGTCTTTTAAAACCTGAGCTAGTTGTGTGATTGCACACTTATGCTGTTTAATGTTTAAGCAAAGCTAAGTAGCTTGCACCCCTCCCTTCATAAACCTCTGTACGTGTGTATGTGCGCGTCTTTCCAACATGCGTTATATCTGACTCTACAAACAGTGAATATTAGAGGAGTATGTGTGAGGGTTAGCACGCACAGCAGTTGTGCACCACATGTGGCCGTCTAGTGCACTGGACTTGATTATGTAAGATCTGTTGGCAGGCTGCCTGTCCAGTCTTGTTTTTTTGTTAAAGGCATCGAGGAGGAACCACGAAGCAGGTAGTTGGTTCAGCCAGGGAAATAAATTGTGCCAAACACTGTAGCCATTTATCTCATAGTATCAATCATTCATACAGGAGGCGTTTTCTCTCTCTTTAATCATTGACTGTGTGATGCATACGTATCTGCTCTCTTAAAGATTAACTCGCTGAATATTTCCATTGCAGAAACAAGCCAAAATCAAACTCCTCTGAGCTATTATTCATGAGCTAACATTTAGTTTTGTGTTGCTTACAAATAAAGTTGTTATAAAAGTTGAGGTAAGCTTTTTCATCTTTTGTAAATGAAACAGATGCTACTCTGTACGAGTACAGCAGAATTTGATTTCCATTAGGCTTTGTGAGCCACTACTTGTATTGGACTGCTTAATCTTCTTGGCATGTTTATAAACGTCACAAGTGGTACATTAAAGACAGTTGTGTTAGGACACACATGCAAACAAACCGCTCTGTAATGTCCAATTTCATGGCTCAAATTTTATTGGCACAAGCATATTTATAAAATTATGTTTTTTATGTCTTTAGCACACTTGATGAAGTATACACCATTTTCATCAAGTAATGTCTGTTCACACAAAAAAATTTAAATGCTGTGTGAAGCGGTACAATCGCAGCCAATCAGAACGTATTTGGTGTTTAATATACAGCTGTGTGGAGTGGGATTTTAGGCTAGTGAGATGATAGAGTGGGAGGGGCTACTCAGCATGCTGCAAACAAGTAAACAACTAAATTTACTCATCGCTTGTTGTAGTCGTGAATGATTATGAAGGTACAGAACTCTGAACAAGATGTATGAAAGCTTGTGTCTTGTAGTTTGATCAGATAAATAATTGTTTTTATTTGAGATAGTCTAACCTACCACGATTAACATCATTTTGATAAAACAATATTGGTCTTTTAAACTAACATTTAAAACAGATAAAGTTGTTACGTAAGTCTAACCAGCCTGCATGTTTTTATCTGGCCAACAGGAGGCAGTCTTTATGGGCAATGGTGAGCAGTATATTTGGAAACCACCAGAAGATGATGAGATCATAGTGCCAGGAGTTCCTCCACTGGAGAACGGTCACAGCCACCCCACTGCTATGGAGGTAATGTCTCCAGCCAAGCCAAGCCCTTGCTATCCTAGCACTGCAGACAGGGTCATGACATAAGGTTGCATGAAGGCATCAAGTTTCAGGCTTTGACCTCTGACCCCAAAAACTCAAGACCACTTGTGTACATTTTGGATCTCTTTGGTCTGACTTTTGGGCTAAATAGAGTGTTCTCTTGCACAGGAAGTGTGCAGAGAAAAAGCCTGCTAGGGCTTGGGGGGGTTGGGGGTGGGTGGTGGGATGAAAAATTATAATCAGAGACAAAGAGAAAGTTTTCCCTGCCACCCCCCATTTCTTCCTGCGTTATCTCTCTCTTTCTGTCACTAACCTGGAGTGGTATAACTTAACAGGCAGGTCAAAGGTGTGTGGACTGTGCTTGTTGACTGTCAGTTCAGAGTTGGTGTTTGAGAGAGAGGGAGGGGGGGGAGGTCAGGGCAGTGAAGCACTGTAGGTCAGCTTGTGTTTAATTAACTTCCTGTGGCCAGTCTAATCTACAACCTGTATTCAGCTAAATGTGTTCACAGAAAATTCATCCAATGCACATACAGTACACACTGCAAAAATTTATTTCCTTAATTAAGTTCAGCAGTACACACAGACAAGCTGAAGTCATTAAACAGATAAACATGTTGTCTAGGTTCATTCTGAATACACTTCTACACCGTGTCTCTCTCACCTCTTGTTCATTCCTTCTCCTGTCCAGACACGCCCAGTTTCATGTCATAAGGTGGGTGTGTGAGTGTGGGCGTGCCACACATTTGCCCCACTTTACTTAACACATTATACTGTTACTATATTATTATGTGTAATATTACACTATATTTATATTTATGTGTTATATTAGTACTATATACTATATCAGAATTTGTGACTTTTTTGTTATGTATTAAGATATCTTTATTGAGATATAATACAATATCTGGTATTATATCTCAATACTTAACATTTAATACATTTGTTTATGTACAGTATGTATTTTATCTATTTAAAATTAATAGTATTTATTGACTGTTTTTTACCTAAAAAATAGAAACATTTTCCTTTTAGATTTTTAAAATATCATGATGTTAATTATCTGATTCATTATTTTACAGTTTCCAGACATATTTAATTCCCACATATTCCAACATATTTTAATTCCCACAGTCCTTTAGCAACAAATGCACCTGTGAGAACACTCGTTTGCACATGCATGCAGCAAGTCATGTAAGGTTGAATTGCTCCAGTAGACTGCATTTGTAAGGACTGAACTAAAGTGGGGCAAAGAGCAAGCGAGAGAGAGAGAGAGAGAGAGAGAGAGAGAGGAAGGATAAAAAAACCCTCAAGGCTTTTTTAACAGCTGCAGCAGAGTTTTGAAACCTCGTCATCGTGATTTCCTCTTGCTCTCTGCAAAGTGCTGCACAACACAGTAAACAATGTTCAACAATAAGAGAAGTGGAAGATATCAGCTGGCTTCAGATCCATTTGGGAGTTTTGAGCACAACATGAAACAGACAGCGAGAACTGTGCTTATTCTCAGCAGTTAGTCAATAAATCAGCTGGTTTAGTCATGCCTGCATTCGAACACATGCTCTCCCTCATGCCACAGCCTGCAGATTACAGTACAGGCCAAAACACTGCCTTGTTTTTCCACACTGTTAAATGATTTGTCCACCCAAATTTTTCACACCTGTCAGAGATTTTGGTTTGTTATGGTTAAAGCTTAAAAAGCTTTGGTCCTCATTCACTGCAATTAATTTTTTTTTAAATCTTTCCTATTGTGGTCAGGTGAGAATAGCATGTTTTTTAATTTTTTTTTGCATTTTCTGCATTTTTTGTTTTTGGTGAACTGCACCTTTAACATGACACAATCGTACCCTCTATTCTGGTGTTGTAGCATCTCTCACAGCCTTTACACATGAATGTCATAAAGGTCACTATGTGACTTGGAGAGCCGGGCCGAATTCCTCGCCGAGATTTTACACATGCCATTCAGCTGGGCGTGTTAAATGTCATCTACCATAAAGAGGGCATGTATCTGGGCCCAGACACACACACACACTGACTGCATCAAATAGTCATATGAGTTTTTGGAACCACACGTGTGTTAAACAGGGATTGTGGGATGTTTTCAGCTCCTGTCTTGTTAGTGGGTTTAATGAAGTTTCAGTGGGTTGCTTTGGTGAAAGTTTAACAGCCTTATCTTTAGGTTAGGTAATATTACTGTTTTCTGCAGCACAATAAAAGCGTTTACACTGACTCTGTCAGCCACGGCCAAAGTGGGTCATGTTTCTGCTATGTGCAAACAGAGTCCTGTTACCACACACGCCTCCACATGCACTCTGACAAACACCCACCAATGTGGCCATTTGTATAGTACATATATAGATATATAGTGCTGGTATAGTTTCATTAGACCTGTTATGAGGTTTCAAGGGAATAACCTTTATCTATACTGTTGTCTTCCTCTACTGTTTGGGTCTTACATGGTTAAACTGAAACCTTAATTAGTGGTGCTTGCTAGATTTTTTGTGTAAATATCATGGATACCTTGGGGTGGCCGCTTTTCACCTAGCAACCACCCAGAATGACCCGGCAACCACCTAGCAACACCCTAGGAACCACACAGCAAAAAAAAAAAAAAACACTCAAAACACCTTAGCCACTACCCTGGCCATCACCTTCAAATCCCTAGCAATAGTGTGGGCAATTTTAACACTGGCATGCACCAATTACATCTTCCTCTAGAAGTGTAAAAATCAAAAGTCAAGGAAATTATAGTTTTTAGTTTGTGCCACCACAACTGTGCACACTAGCCATGTGTATAATTTATGGAGTAATTTTATGTAACTGTTATTTGTTAGCAAAAACGTCTCTGCTTAAATCTGTTTAAATGCTGCTAATGTTTTGTAAACTCCCTTAACGCTATAACAGTAACATGAGAACTATGCTCCACAGGACAGTTATTATTACGAAATCCACTTTGGCAAAGCTGATCTTTGGCACACTGCTGAGTGTTTCTCATTCTGTGGTTCTCTCTCTGCCTCTCATTCTCTCCTCAGATCTCTGACATGTACTCCACTGTTTGCAAGACTCTAAAGAGGAGACATCAGCAGGGTCAGAGCCAGGAGGATAGCAGGCCAACGAGCTCTGCTCCGTCCCAAGAGGGGGAACGGGGCTCTGTGGGTGCTACAGGCTGGCCTGCTGGCAGTGCCTCTGAGGAAAAGCCTTGGGAGAGTAGATGCCCTCAGGAGGAGCACTGCTATGAACCGGTGGGTGAGAAGACATGGCCCCGGGGCCTGGGCCTAGAGTCAGACCCTGCTTATGCCACTATTGACCCCCACCGGAAACGAGAAAAGCTGGCAAGCAACACACTGAAGCCTAAAAAGAAGGCTGGTGGTCCTGCACAGGGTCCAGGGAGAGCCTTGACCTGCGAGAACTTTTACGAAACTATCAGTGACGTAAAACAGGGCACAAACACACCGAGCACCACCACTATCTTCACCTTTAACGACGGCATGGAAATGTACGTCACGGGGCTATAAAAATTCTCACTGAAACAGTTGCATTTAACATCTACAGAGGCGAGAAGAACCAACGGCAGCCCTTTTGCTCTGACACAATACATATAGTGTACAACTGCCAAATGTGCGCCACCGTACACATTCTAGAACCAGATAACCGATGTATATTTATTACCATAGGAGAGCACAATCAACAACACTGGAAAAGACACTGAATTGGCTGAACTGGGCCTGTTTTTAGCAAGCAGGAGATGCTCACAGAACCCAGGAATTTAAACCGGTTTTTCCACCATGCTGCAGTCACTAATATTAGTGTTATTTTACAGCAGGGTCAAAATCAATATGACTGTAAGAATGAATTCACTGTAGCACAGGGGAGTCTAAATCTCTTCAGATCAAATCAGGACAAACGCGCCGCCTCCATGTCAGCCAATCAACCCCACTGCTTTGTGAGCACTACCTGCATATTAACCCAGCCATCACATGAGACATCAGCTTAACTCTCCCCTGCTCTGAAAACACACCTGACTGGTTCTCTTACCTTAATATTGCTGGCCACCACCACAGTGTTAGTTTAGCTTAAACAACAGAACACTGGGTTTACTTCTGAAACCCTACCCCCCACACTTACCCGAAACATATTACCAAATATAACCAAAAGATTTAATAAATGAACATTCTGGGTGGGGGATGTGTAGAACTTTGTAAATGACAGGCCTTCCAAATCTGTGGAAATCTGCAGAGCTTTCTGTAAAATCCTGCAGGTGCAGATTCTGTGTGGGTTTGCTTGGATGTCACTTTATGTAAGGGCATTAGCTCTTATGTCTGCACAACTTTTCATTTTTTATCAGTTCGTTTTTAGCATGCCACCTCTGCCCAATCATTGGATGTGACAGGTATCTTTAGTGATAAGGTACTCGTTTCTCAGTTTCTTAGGCTTGACAATGTTTTAATAGGCTTGACAATGTTTAAAATACTGAGAGTGAACTTTTGCCTAAATCTTTCCACCAAAAAAAAGAATGGACCACAAAAAAAAAACAGGGATGCTTTAGCTTAGGCAGTTAACATGTCATTTTCAATGGCCATTGTTAACATTGGAGTTTATGAGGCTTGTAGTGTCAGTGCATTGGAATGTTGTGGTGTGAGCACAGAGGGCAATAAAGGCTCCTGGGCTGGCCACTCTCGATCTGCAGTTCTCAGGTTAGTGTGTGCTATTACAGCTCCCTGTCTTTCTGGGCCTCCGCATGGCTTAGCTGTCAGTGGCATTTCATGGATACGGTGTCCAAGGAAAACACAGCACAAGGCTTGTGGTTGCTAGTAAATGTCTTTTGGAGTGATGTCTCATATTCTGGGCTGTCTGTGCCACTTGATCCTATTGTAAACAATGCCTTTCTCACATGCATTATGGTAGGTTGGATTTAGGATCGAGGAAAATAATAGCACAGTGGAGAAACTTCTGCAAGAGGAAACCAGTCTAGATGATCCCTAAAGATCTAGCTTTCAAGGCCCATCAGCATGACATACAAAGCCCCACGCAACAACTCGAATGCGTGCTTGGTGATTTTACTACACAGATCATTGAAGTCTATGGCAGGGCTACAGGAGATTTCAGAGGAATGGGACAGAGTATACGAGAGGGCCAAATTATCAGCTCAGGGATGGATAGATAAAGTTCATGTCACCCACAACCTGTGGTAGGAATCGTTGGGTTTTAATTTATATACCAAGATGAGAGATTTTTATGGCACTCTATTTTCTTATACAACTCTGTTGATTAACTTGTTTTCACTTGTAGCAATGTCTTCAAAAAGCTACTCTCACTGCCATTCACGTGTTACAATGGTCCATCCGAGTACACTGCAACTATTTCCCTGCTTGTGATGCATGCTGATGACAAATGCTCTTGCTCTTTCTGTGTCCTCTCTGGTGCATCAAATATTATATTGTATAAATCATACCCGTGCCTCACAGTGTAAGACATAGTGCCAAAAAACGGAGTACTGGTCACAAAACAGGCCACAGGCTGCAGCTGAGAGGTCATGGTTCTTCTCAGGGAGCACAAAGCACATTTCTGGTGCAGGACTTGTCCGAAACAGCGGGGCTCCGGTCTTAAAGAGACTGCAGGCCCTCCCCATTGTTATTAATGAATGTCCTTGGGACATGACGCTTGCCATATTGAGGGAGGAAGTGTGCTCCACTTCAGCTTGGCAGTTCCTCCCACCCTCGAATCTGTCCTTCCTAGCACAGAGTTTGCTTTGTACTGCTGGGCGGATCGGTCCTTTTGATGTTCTCGCTTCTCAGAGAGGCTGGAGGAGGACCAGTGGTCCAGCCAAGCATTGTTTCTATTGGGAATGTCAGGATGAAATCTTTCAGTGTGATTTTACAGATTGCACAAGGGTTTATTGGTTTTCCAGCTATGTGTGTTCTTTAAAACAGGTGGAGAAATTACCTGCCCAAAGTAGGACATTTATTGGCAAAAATGTACATAAAAGATCTATACAAAAACTACACATTACCTGTGTTAAAAATATATACTGATGACATACATTGATGTGATTCATCTTATTCACCCAACATGTATGTATAGCATACTGAAATGAAAAAACTATATTATAAAAGAAAGACTTTGGTATTGATGTTTTCAAAAGCAATGAAAAGGTTTATACTTTTGTTTAGGTGTGTATATATTAATACTGTTTCTCCAGCAAATGTTTATGGCTTGAGTTGAGTTTTTGTGTGGTCCACCCAAAGTGTAACACAGAGTATGGTGTATAAATTTTTTTAGTTATTTTCTGTGCAAAAGATTGTAATGTTTTATATCAAAATCATTCATAAAAATATTTGTTTTTACTTTTTTTTATAAAGTTGCACCTTATGAATGGTTGGATGGTTTATTTTACACATGATATAAAATCAGTAAAAAGAAGCTGTTTACTGCATTATAAATAAATTCAAATGTAAAAAAAAACGTGCATTCTGACAAAATAAGTAAATAATTATAACTACTTTTTCCAATTGTAACTACTATCAGTCAACTAACGAGCCGTCTTAATGTCTGACTATGAATCATGCAGCTGCAATCGCTCGTTGACACATTTCGTGTAGAAAAGCACGTATGAAGGTGCTGTCGACAAGCTTACGTAAATACTTTCATTTACTTACATCATTTTTATTTCCAACTTTTGTTTGTATTGTTACGCTTTCAATGGGTGCTTCATTTAATTTTTTGTTTAACTGAATGCATACAATGAATGTGATAAGTCTTTTAGAAAGTGCGTCAAATTTTACCGGTCTCTGTTTTTCCCCTTCCTCTGTACCGGCCGGCAAACGTAGAGACACACCTCCTCAACTCTTCAAAAAAGTCAGTCTGACGTCGCTCAAATGACCAATCAGCTTCGGTTTTGTGATGGCCGCGTGCCTAAATAGAATGTTTATGTATGCAGAGAGCCAATCAGAATCAATGAGGGGCGGAGTCGAGCGGATCTCGCCTGGCTGCACGCGCAGCCTTGAGTGGGCGTGGCGTTAAGGGGCTCGACGAGAGAGAAAAGCAAAACAATCATTTTTATCCCCTTTGCCGGCTGCTTTTAGGCGCATCTAAAGACCGTAGTGACATACACTCTGTATTATTGCAAAAGCAGGGAGTCGCAGTCCACGCAGTAGTGTTAAATGCATCGTAACCCGTTCAGCAGTAAATTGTACCGAAAGCTGGTGATCTTGCTTTAGTTACATTTGATCCAGGGTAAAAATGACGTCCAAACGCTTTATCGAACAGTCTCGAGCCGGCGACAGCACGCACGCGGGGGGCTGCGTTGGACAGCGCGAGCCTGTCATTACGATGATGATAACTGCACGCGAGAACGGAGCGCTTAATGGAAAAGCTTTTAAAATAAACGGGCTCCACGACGGTGCTTTAAGGAATTCTGGCAAGGAAATCTCTCCGAATGGACATTTTTATATCTCAACGAGGGAGAAGCAGTACATTCATAAGAAAGTAAGTGGCAAGTTCTACTCTTAAGTTTTGCGTACATTCACGTTTTTCGTTTATGACATCTTTATTGATTTACACGTATAAATCATCAGCTTTTTGCTGCGGTTTTAAAGATTATGGTTTCCGATGGAAACTCGACAAGTTTAACGAAGAAGTCGCTTAGAAAGTAAATTATTACGTTTCAGTTTTTGCAGTAACGCCGCTGACACGACTGTCGTCTAGGTTAATACAGCGATGTAACTTTTGCGCGTCTTTTAAGATGGCGACTTAACTTGCATGTTCAAAGTTTAAAAGAAAAAACAGGGGGTTGGTACATTTAACCGATTCACCCCTCCCCCATAACGTATCTAACACGAGCTGAAACCGGTGAATGTTTTTAAAAACATTCATGGAAGAATGTTTACTCTTTTTTTCTCTGCAACACAAACTTTCTAGTATGTTTACTGACAAGCTGTGGATTGAAAAGTAGTGTTGACACATGCAACATAAATCATACATCAAACACATTAATTTTTAGTTTTTAATAACACCATAAGCCGTTAAAAATATGATATATGAAAAATATGACTGTTCATAAACGAAAAACAACGTTTCGCCACAAAACGCTGTTTTTTATAGGATTGCACTGGCGTAAACGTCACGCCCCCTTTCATTATTACACGTCATAAAATATGAAAGCGGCGCATATCTAGCATGCATTTGACCGATACGAGCTGTGCAACAAATGCATGCTATAAACCCGTGGGGCGGTGTGCTTTTATTCCCTTTTTTATAAAACCAGTGGTTCTCAAATGGATTTGTGTAATAACTAGATGCTACACTGAATATTTAAACTGGCCAAATTGCCAAAATTATTTTACTACTTATTTAACTGTATAGGTCAAACAATATGCAAACTTATTAACATGACTCTAGGCTGAACAGACACATCAAAGGAAACTGATTTACCATTCTAACAAGGAATTAAACACGGTATTTAATATAAATCATAATACATTAAGATAACAAAAAATTGAGCAAAATACCATAAAGTGTGATTGAGTGCACAGTCTTCGACAACACAGGAAGCGTTTTTTCTGTCCTCTAAAGAGAGATAAGCCAATTTTTTGTAGCCCTTACTATTCACAGTGATGTTTGATTGCGTTGTTTGCATTTAGCATTTCAGCCCTTTTTAAAAAAAATAAACTTGCAATCCACCAGCAAAGAACCACTATTTAAAACTATTAAACCAGCTGTTTTGCTAAGAACATGATGACAAGTTATCACATACCCTCAACAATCATGACAACAATTAAATGGAAAAGCCATAAATTTGGATGGTCTCTGCCTCCTAATGGCCACACAGCTGCAGCAGCTTGTCTTAATCTCCTTGTGGAAATATGTGCTAACTGATAAAGCAGAATTTTAGCTCTCGTTTTCACTTTCTTTACAGTTTGCATATGGCAGAGAGGAGTATGAACACAGCTCAGGTCCAGGTGGGGTCCTTAAAGGCTGCCCTGCTCATCGCCTGATCCTAAATGGCCATAGACTGCAAGACCAAATCCCCATAGAGGTTCGGACCCCACTAAGGGGTCCAGAGGAGCTTCGGTGTCCCCTGCCATCCCCAGAGGCGCCGCATTTGTATACATCCTCCATCATCCCCGTCCCGCATGACAGGTAGATTCTCATAGCTGTCATTAAACTGATTCCAGTCCTACAGAGAGCATGCACTGACTTCATCATTATCTTAAAAACATGCTCCTGTGGTTTGTGCTTACATGCTTGACATTAGTTTTGTAGAGATGAAATGTGCATACATATGAATTTCTTCACAAACAAAAACATTTCTTCTTTTCTTTATAAAGCAGTTGGATTGAATGGTTAAGAAAAGTCAGCCAACTAGTTCCTAGAATACTTGGGAACTTCTGTTTAAAAACCATCTTAGGATGCACCATATGAAGTTGTTTGAAGCGCCCAGAGTTTGCAGAGCTGTAATCTTGGCAAACAGTAGCTACTTTGAAGAGGCTAAATTATAAGATTAGATTTTTGGTCACTCTATGCTATACATGCTTCCTTTTGTGCTTAATAGTTTAAAATAGTAATAATAAAGAAAAAGTAGGTGTGTCCAAACTTTGTTAGTGTATTATATTCTGATTGAGCTGAGTTGAACTGATGGTGGACTCATTGTTATCCACTGTTGAAGAACACCAGGCCTAAAGGAAACATTAAGAATTAATGCTTTATATAAGTCATGATTATAGAGCTCACTTACACCTCTATTGATTTCATTGTTACGTTTTTTTATCTAGGTTTAATGGCTTAGGCTGTTTAAAAGCAGAGTGAAGTTTTGCTTGACTGGACATGTTCTAAATTGTTTGTTCGCTAAACTGTCACACTGTTTGCTTACACACAATAGCCCACATGCCTTGACACTAAACTGCATTGAAGGAAATCATTATTACATAATTCTTAGGACAGAAGTTACCCTGACACAGTCATAGCCAGTAACTTTACAGCTAATATGACCCTTAAAATACAGATGGCACATTATAGCTTATGAGAAGAGAAAAAAGATGGATCACTGGATGAGCACTCTGGATCAGTCTGTGTTTGTGCAACCTTTAATTTACTTATTTCACATGTGCATAAGAAATGGAATTATACTTACTACTTTTTTCAAAATACTTGTGCACAGTCTGTCATTGGTCAGCCTTGGAGAGGTCAGCTCCGCCCCAAACTCAAGCTGTTTCTTTAGCCTGTGTTGCTATGTTGGAATAGTTTAAATGCTCAAATAAATAGATGTTGCATTATTGCTTCGATAATGCCACAGCAAAAGGACAATATGTTTTACCAGAAAAAAATGACATTACATCACTTTCAATAGAAATGTTCATTTCTTAAGCTGTAAGGGTTTTATATTCCCACATATGATTATTTCAACAGACAGTGTTGTGATAACTGGGAAGTTACAGTTGTCACAGCTGTATTTCTGCATCATGTCAATGTGGCCTAGATTTTAATTTTAAATGTTACCTGGAGCTCACACTCCCCTAGGGTTTGTAAATTTATGCAAAACTCTCAGATATCCAGCCAAATGGGCTCTTCCCTTCACTGGAATCTTAGAGTGAGAAAAAACTGTCCTTATCTGACAAACACTACACAAGTTCCACCTGTCGCATTTTATGACCATTGCCCAATTTTTTATGCAGCCTTCTTCCCCTGATAGACTATTGTATTGCTGACATTTATGGGTTTAGCAAACAATGCTGTTGCAGAATCTACTGTATGTAATTGAACATACTAAGCATGCAGTCAATATGTGCCCTATGCAGAGTGACTTGAGGAATTACTAAACCTTTTTGGATTATTATCTTTATGGATTAGAATTTGAGTCACATTGCATTTGAAATACATTGGATAAATCTTTCTAATTATGCCTAACAAATTAGTTTAAATCTCATTATTTAAATTCACACACCAGTACAGTTTAGTGTTGTTAACAATTACACAAATGTTGTGTGCTTGTGCATGTGTGTTCAGGAGATAAGGACTGGTGACCATGAAGGTCTTAAGCACCTCTTTAAGCATTAGGCTTTTGTTGACATGTCCGGGCTTGTCTGTAAAATCAGTTTCTCACATTCTGCATCGTGGCTGATAGGTCACATTGACAACAAGTCTACGCCTGAATTGATTCTTCTCTTATCATCTAAAGTAAACAGAGATTCTCAAAGCCAAGATGGAAGGTAGAAAGTCCAGAAGATTAAAACCTTTGCCGTGTCAATTTTCAACATCTCATTTGTGCTCATGCAAACCTGTCTTGATACATAAGTCAATAAAAGCAGATCTCAAAAACTTGTTACAGATAAAAAAATTCCAAATCAGCCATCTTTTGATTCCTGGTGGTTTTCATGAATCACAATGCTCCACAGACCTACCGGACAAACATCTTAAAAGTAATTTGAGGTGTCCTTTGTTGCAGAAGAAAATCTGGTCGCATCCCAGTGTTGTATAGCCTTCAAGTGATTGCTGGAACGTGA
Organism: Ambastaia sidthimunki; assembly: GCA_036877625.1. Taxonomy (NCBI): domain Eukaryota; kingdom Metazoa; phylum Chordata; class Actinopteri; order Cypriniformes; family Botiidae; genus Ambastaia; species Ambastaia sidthimunki. The sequence continues at coordinate 109,676 of JAZGTK010000165.1, forward strand.
CGCCTTTAGCTGAAATAAACAGGCAATGTGACAAGGCCATGTGACTTGCTATGTTTATTGCTTGCTATGTGTAATGTACAGCATGCTGTAAGCTGTACTGCATATTTTATTCAAGTCATTTATCAGTACTGGCATTCTGTAATACAACATATTCAATGGTACGTAGTTTCTCATCTTCAGTGAATTACATACTTTATGTAAATGTATATATTATACAAAAGTGTTCTAGGTTATCATTTAATGTGTAGGCAGTGGGGGAACTGAATGGGTCTGTGCTGTTGGAAATTAATCTCCCATCCCCCACGTCAAGTGTGAGTAGCGTGGCAGTACGGCGGACCCTTCCTTTAGCCCCCTCTGCTCAATCTGGAATTCATTCTAGCGGAGGAGAGAATGTCTCCCGGTCCCATACAGACCACAGAGACTGAAACAAGCTCATAACTGTGGACTTGGTGTCCCGTCACAGTAGGTGAAACCAATCCCAAAATTGAAAACAAGACAGCCTTTTGACTTTGATTGGTGTAAAATGTTTTGAAGTTGAAAAAATAGTCAAGCCACTTTATTCTTCTGTTTTCACAATCAGTCATTGTTGATGATGGGTTACTCATCCCAACCCGAAAGTGGGGCAACATTCCTGTCAGACAAACATTGTCCCAACCCTATCCTTATCCAAAGGTGAATGGAAGTTGATATGTTTTTAAAGCACTAACCCAATCTCTAAACTCTGATTGGTTGATAGGAATGTTGTTTCAGGACCAGCAAGGATGTTGATTCGTGAATACATCCTGCTTGGAAAATCATTTTACCATAGTTCCAATTTATCCTTTATTGTCCTTCTCAGCCTGCACACAGGTCTCTTGAGCATAAGAAGTTACATGCAAATACATACTGTTGGTGTGTTTACTCATGAACCGGAGGCTACAGTGGCTCACCCAAAACCTCAGCTGACTGACTATGTCACCTCTCAATAGGTCATCACCTCTGCATTTGGAATCACAGGGGGTCAAAGGCTGGTGCATTGTAAGATAAAATGACTCTGATACCCCGAAATGTACTTTCACAGCATCCAGCGTGCACGTCACATCTGAATGCAAGCAGGTGGTGAGGGGAGACACATACAGTCTCCATTTGATATGTTTGCTGTATCTATATTTTCTATTATGGCTCATTAAGTTGATGTTATCAGAAGCCACAACAGATAACAGACTAAACATTATGCTCATCACAGCTCATGTTTCACAGCTTATACTCATCGAGTCAGCGAGCACCCCAAACTTTCAGAGTTAGTATTTGAGAGGACGCTTTTCAAATGCCTGCTGGGTAATTGGCTGCTCCGTTCCGCGTTACTGAGAAGTAGCACAGAAAAGCAAGATATAGAAGAATCAGCATATTTTTAGTTCCTTCCTTCATGATCTCATTGAGACTGTAGTGTAAGTGGTGTAAGTAATGTTGAGTGAGATCAGATTAATTTTTAAACCCTGTTTACACCTGGCGCAAACATGTGTCCTGTGTATCTGATTACAAGTAGTCAAATGTTGTCAGAAGACATAATGAGCTGTTGGTTTTCTAAAGTAAGTTTGTGGTTGTTCTGTGTTTACTTAGTTAGACTGAATTATACAGAAATCCAAAAATACAGAAATACAAACAACTGTTGTTTCTTAAAACTTGAAATAGTTGCAAAAGTTATAAGAGAAGATACATGCAGTATTGTCCAAATTTAAATAGATTTATGTTTACATTTCATTTTGTTGATTAGTAGATGGCTTTATGAAAACAGAAAAAGAACACTTTAAATAAATAGGAAGTGTTTTTATAGTGGAGCAAGTAACTGCAGAAGAATTGCTGTGAATTAAATTATATGTCAGTCCTAATTCCAGAATGAACATCAGTAATGATGCCTACATTTGCTCCATGGTAAATTTATGTAAATTTAAGTTTGTTCCTCATTAGTGCTGACAGTAGAATAACTAGAGTTCATATTACTATAGTGTGCCGTAGAAACATTCTGTTCTTTTGTACTAACGTCATCAGTAATCACTGTCAAATGAGACTTTTCTCTTTTTAATTTTATTTGATACTGATTCACAGCCTTAATAATTTTAATCTCATTACTGTGCAATTCAGTTTCTTTAAAAGAAACAAGCACATAAAAATGTTTTGTAATGTCACACTTCATTCCAGCCAACGTACAAATAAATCCATTTAATGTTTACCACTTTATGACCACATTTTATTGAAAAGCACTCTATAAAGTTCAAAAACAATAGTAACCAAGGGGCGGCGCTTATGTATGGGTCAATTAGCAGCTCTTAATGGTCAAACCCAAGTGTATGCACCAGACTGACCTGACTTCAAAAACCTTTATAACCTCAATATACAGCAATAAAGAAACCAAAAGAACAGAAGTGACCTCAGTTCCCATCTGAGTAAATTAGGCATCAAACAACCCATGGCACATTCTTTATCTTTAATTAAATAAGACATGTCTGTTCAGAAAAGTTTCCAGACACAATCTGATTGTCTTATTGCATGCCTGCACAACACAAAAAAGTAAAGGCCTTCTGTATTTATTATGTTTTCATTCAGTCGGACCACTAGAGCCAAAGCTGAGATGACAGGTTTATGCAAAAAGCTGCAATCACTTGCAAAAATAATTATTATTTTGTTGTCACATATACAATGGATCAGTCGCTTTGTCTTCTGGGCTTATATAATAATGCCTATGCGCGTAATTAATGCTGCCAAAAGGAATCGTTCAGTATGTTCGAAGCTGTGTTATCCAGCACTGAATTTACCAAACACAGGTCCAAACTTTTATGATGTTGTTGCCACAATTGTGGAACTTCTGGCAGACTGATAGGATAATTCAGTGTGACACTGCTGACCTAAACATTGGTGTGGTTTGCTAAGAAATCGTACAAGAAAATTATTGGGAACTGATAACAAGTTTGTTTATTGTACTAGACCTGAACCTTTGTTGAGGAATATTGGTTGTTGACTTGTTGTTTGTGTGTCAAGAAACAAAAAGCCAGTTAATCAAATGTTTGTACTGGCTGTACCATCTTGATTGCTCCAAGCTATGTTGTTTACTTTCTTAATTTTAGTTTTTATTTGTTATTTTGCTTGTATCATCATTACGACTCCTATGCACATTGTGGTGTGCCGCACGGCGCTAACAAATTCCGTCTGCTATCTTTATTCAACGGCTAGCGCTTGTATGTTTTGCTCCTAGGCAAACTGGTAACGACTTTATAGAAATGTTTGTAAGTGCTTTATAATGCGTTCTCTCTGGTCAATTAGAGGGTATATTCTTACCAATTTTTGATCTTCTCATGAAATTGTCCCATAGAGTCAATTATGTGCATTTGTGGATAACTTTACTGTTTTTACTGCTCCCAGGCCAACTGTAAATAGCCAGGCCAAGGTTTTTGACTTTGTAAATTCTTTATAGTCAGAATCAAAATGCAGAAACAAGAAAGCACCTTTGAGGCATTCGTCTTTAACATGCGCACACCCACACTTACCTTACATAATCAACTGCAGTCACCCTCCAACATGTTTTGGGGAATAAATGGCAGCTGGAACTTTCCTCAGATCTCCCATGTCTCCTTTTTCAGCCTTCTGTGGTTCTTGTTTTTTCTGTCAATTCCCCTTTATTTAGATGAATCTGTCATGCTTCCAACAACCTCTCAAATCCCCTCCACTCTCATAAAGAGTCAGGGTGATTTCACATTTGTTTTCCATGACACTCAGGAAATGATCTACTGTTTGATATGTTTAGTGTTAAGCAGATATTGTTGAATTAAGGGGGATCTCAGCCTTTTTATGATTTACTGCTGTGACCCAATGGAACATGCTCTTTGCTATGTGTCACGGCACCAGATTCAGCTCAAATCCCAGCAATATGAAAGCCCTGTTCTAAGATCAAGTCCACCCCTTTTTTTAAGACCACTCTCATGTGTTCATTTGCTGAAACCCTCACACAATCAGAGAAATACACACTTAATGTGGAGTAGGGCCTAGTTTCTGCTTTCTAATGTGATCTTTATGTGTAAGTAAGATTTGAGATGAGGCAGGGCTAGGAGGGACACTGGCCCTATGACTGAGCCTTATAGCATGAATGTATTGCATTGTGTCTACACTGGATGCGCACAGCATTTCGTGACACGACAAAACTAAATTGCTCGCATTATAATCAACAGAGCATCTGTTGACACACACTCAGTTTCTATTTTTGACTTGCTGCAAAGCCACTTGAAAAAAATAATGATATTGTGGCATCATAATAAATTGTTTAGCTGTTAATTTTAGTCATTATGTCTTTAAATAACTTCTGACCTTTACTTTAAATCTAGGTCCAGATGGTTTGGTCTTTGGTCTATAATTTAAATATTTTGTTTCTCATCATACGCATATGTATCAGTACTACCATTATGTGTAAAATTATTTAGGTTCATTTTTTTGTGTTATTTTTAATTGTAACAAATTTCATCATTATTTTACTAGTGGTGATGTGTGTTTTACAGTGGAGATTAAAGCTGATTGGTTCATGTCAGAGAGCATTCTGAGAAGATGTGCAACTTTGCCACTTCCAGTACGAACAGCTTTAGGCAATTGCGTCATCAGTCGCTTCTATTGTAGACACAGTGTCAGTTATAAATCTGTATTCTGTCCCTGTTGGGTAAATTTGATACACCTGACGTGATTGTCTTTCTCCTCCGAAGACTTTTGACTCCATGCTTAAAATTGATTGAATATTGATTTTATAATTACTCAAATTAACATGAGCGTTTTATAGTATTTTCCCTAATTTTTCCCTAAGGTTGCATGTGCATTGTTGCACTAACTCAGCCCTGACCCTTTACTGCTAAGACTGTAAACCATTGTCAAGTTTGGAACGGGTCGGGGTGGTTTTGCTGGTTTCCGTTTCCACTGTTTGCTTTATCTCCTGCCTGTGCACTTTTGCTCCAAACATCAGGCGGTCTTGTGATACCAGCAAACTTCATTATGCACACATGCGCCCTCACAAACACACTTAAATACACTTTCTAGTTGCTGAGTTCCTAGAAAACTTCAGCGGTATTCATGGCCACACCCAATGTGGTGGATTTGGGAAGCTGAGTTGCAACTGCCTGGCTGAACCACATGGTCCAAAAACACACTTAACCAATGCAACATGACCCCATGCTATGATTGGCTCATCAGGGCCTTGGGTTGAAGGTCAAGGTCTGATGTGTAGGTGGGCTGGAGCTTCACTAAACTAATAAAGGTGGTTTAAAATATCTTAAAGCATTAACCAAAAAAATGTTTATAGACTTTTGCAATAAAAAATGTGGTTGTGGATTTTAAGTATCTACTTTTCTCTACTATCTATATATCTCGTAACCACATCACAAGGCCCTCCAATGAGACAACGCTCCTGTCCCAATCGAGAAACAATATGACCTCTGAATCAGCAACTGGCATGCATTTCACATTTATATAATATTATAAAATTACACAGCATGAAAGAATAAAGAAATTCCCCACAGTTGCAGATCTGATCACCAATCATAAGTTTTTTTTGACTGTCGACTCAGCAGATCTCACTATGATTACTTGCTGCTATAATCTGATTTGCTAGTATTATGGGATTATAACAGGCGAGACGGCAGATGGGATTTGCATATAGTTAGCAAGGAATAGTCATTCAACCGTTTCCTGCTGATCAGTGTAGTGGTCCAACGGATTTCGTCAGTATACAATTGCTGCAAATCAAACCCACAATCTTTCCATTGTTATACGCCATGTTCTACCAGTTGAGCTACAGGAAAGCCTTACTGCATCTCTGAAACTTTCTCTGGGAATTCCCTTTGGGAAATGCTTGCTGAGAGTATATTGGAACTTCCACAGTGAACATGGGGATTTTTGCTAAAAGAGTTACATTTTGTGTATTAAATACTGTAGAAATTCATTTGGAAAAAGTCCTCAGATAATGGAATTAATTTCAATAAGAACAACTCCTCATTACTTTTCCTCTTGTTGTGATATTGTGATAAGTTTGTGATATTAATCAAGATGTAAAATGTAAATCATAAAATGTCATCATATCATAAAATGTCATCAAATGACATCATAAAATGTCTTACATCAGTTTCATGTTGCTGTCATTTCCAAACCTTTACAGATTTGATTCCCCTTCCACTTCTGCATATTGAGCAATTCCGAATTTAACCTGATGTAAGACAAATTTGTCTATCCATCTGTATGAATTTAGCAAAACAGTCCCACTGGTAAACCTCAGAAAATAAAGAATTGCACCTTTACCTTTAAAGCCCCTCTTGAAAAATTGTGATAACATTTTTTTTAAATTCCAGCTAGCGTGGAAAGTTTTACATGTATAGGAAAACCTTGACTCAGCAGATAAAGTTAAAACTGGGGGTTGCAGACATTCAAAATAAATAAACTATGCATAGGCACAGATAACCTGCTGCAAGACTTCTAAAAAATAGATTTAAACACCATAAATTGTTTTAACTTTTTAATATATGTGTACTATATTTGTATCTGAAAGCTTATTTAAATGATATAATAAACAACATACACATTTAGTGCAAGCCTGTCCACTGCCTGGGAAGTTTAAGAATGTTATGAATGACTGCATTCTGCCTTATTGCCATATTTAACGCTTGTCCTGTATTCTTATGTTAACAACTGCCAAGTCAAATTCCTCATAATCTTGCATGACCAATAAAAATATCTATAATTGTGACTGTTGCTTGATCTAACAATAACATTTTGATTAGTTTGACCAAACTAAATTCCAGCCTGTCACTATAGTTAACCTTCAACTCTCACTGTTCCCCTACTGTGCAGAATGGCTGTGCAGTTCCTGCACTGAATGGAAACCAAATTACAAGCAACAGGAGCGTAGCTGTAGCATTTATATAGATGTGCGTGCATAAATAAGGCTCTCTGCATAAATAAGTGTTTCTGTTAGTCTGACCGGGTCTTTGGATCTCATTTTTAATACAGAGCTTAATTCTGTGTATTGTGTTCTGTTCTGTTCAGCATAAACACATCGCCCAAGGAAAGAAGGGATGTTTCAACTGAAAGAGATGAAAAGCAGTATTGAAAAAAAATTATATTACATTTTCTGGAAATAAACTCTTCCACTGGAGAAACCACACTGTGGTTTTTGGGAAACTGAGCTTTGGTTCCCAGGGACTGGTGCGTGTATTATGTTTTGTAAGGTCCTTATTTCTTTGGAGCATTTTAAATAGATTTGCACAGCAATGTTATTCTTTTTTATTTTATTTTTAGGAGTGAGAGGTGTGTATGTTAACCAGAAAGACAATCTGTCTTATTTTGATTTTGCCAGTTTTATTTGAGACTATTATTTTAGAGGCCTGTGTCAATAGCTGTGTCCCAATTCTTATCCTTCTGTGCTATTCTACTATTGTAAATAGCTTGAGTAACACTGAAATTACAGAGACTTTGTGTGCTACGAGTGTGTAATGATGTACTTGGTCAACCAACCCAATAAGCAAACTGGAATGTTGGACACATTGTACACTCAAGAATCTTGGAGTTTTACCTACATAGTGGAAGGGGTGGACTAAATTAGTTAAAGATGAAGGTGAATGTATTTGTGTAGTATCAAATGTTATGGGATGACACTATCCCTTCAAAATGTATACACTAGATGGTCAAATACATAGTGTATTATATACAAATATATAATCCATAGTACATCATTTGGATGCAGTTGGTGTGTTTGGAGAACCGATTAATGACTTTTTAATGATTGATGACAATTTAAAATCTCATAACATCCATTTTTATACATTTTAGAAACACATGAAGAGTTCACATGAAATGAATTATTTGTATTTATTATTTGTAACTCACATGTTTGTTGTGGTTAGTGGAACAGATAAAAATTAAAAAAGAATGTTTAAACAGTGGGTTGTTATTTTAGAAGGCTTGTGGTTTTACATGTCTGTTGTACAGTATTAGCACATTTGTTTTGTTGTTGTTACTAGTTCTACGTATCATTACTGTATTTATCTGTGTACTTTCAACCTGGCAACAAGACCAATCCAAATGTTCGAATTCTCAGACATATTTTCTTTTTTTTAGTTCTTCAGACATGTGAGGACATAAGCTCTCACTTGTGCCTGAGAAACTTATCAGGGCTGCAGGAAATTGAACCTCTACAGGAAAAGGCATTTATTAACTGTTTCTTTTCCCTTCTCTCTCTCCATGAGACCTTTTCTTGGGTCACCTAGGGGTCACGTCCCTTTAAGAATGGCCCAGTAAATGAGTTATTTAAATGGGGACAATTTCAATTGGTGTTGCTCTGTTGCAGCCATTTTGACATAGATGTACATTGACAGAGTCTCTCTCTCTCTCTCTCTCTCTCTCTCTCTCTTTTTGCTGCAAGTGGTCGCTGAGGTTTACTTAAGGTCTGTTTGTTTAATTAGTTCAGCTGTTTCGTCTCAAATATTTTCATCACTATTTATTCTTGTACAGTGTTTACACACTGGGATTGTGTCCACTGGGGTCTTGAAGGGGGCCACAAATACACATTTAGAAACAGAATTAGACATGTTCACATTATTCTAGTATAAATGGATTAAGAATTTTCATTGTGGCCAGATGCTAAAACTGAGCTGAACACAAAACAGAACTGTGTTCCTTATTATGACCAGATTTATTTGCCCAGATATTTTTAAAGTCAGCCGTGACTGTTTTGAATACACAGAGAAACATGTCCCACCAGCAGAGATGAGAAACAGGCTGACATCTGTGTTTATCATGTCGATGTGGTACATAACCTGAGCACCAAATCTCACCACAAACCTCATGTATGTGAAGTCCCGAAACACACAACACCTCCTTGAACAAACACATGCACAGGTTTTGTTTGTGAGGACCTCCTTTTAGCTTCTATTGTTTCTAAATTAAAATTAATTTAATTTTGCTAAGAAAAGCATCATTGTTATTATGGCCAAAATAAATTCATAGTATTACATTAATAAAGGACACCAAGGCTTACCTTGGGTCCCAAATATCAGAAAGACTTGGATGTGTGAATATTTAACTTTAGAATCCAAACTTTAGGAACAACATTGTTATCTTTATTATTAAAATCTACTAAGCGATTCCCTAGCAATGATCCAAAGAACCCAGCAACCACATAGCAACCTGAAAATTGCTAAACAAAACTTGCTAGAATTGCTATAAACATTTGCCAGTTATTATTTAAAAAAAAAATGCTGAAATTTTGTTTAAAAAGCAGCAAAAAGAATTTGGTCCCTTTATTTGGTCCTCATAAGTAAAGATACTAGTACACACACACACACACACACACACACACACACACACACACACACACACTCATTCACTCAAAATCACCCAATGTGGGGTTTCCCCATGCACGCAGATGGAAATAAGAGGATGGACACAAGGATGGCAGTTGTCTCTATGGGTGTCAAAAATGTTGCTAAAGCTACAGTTGGGGGTTAGCACACTATGATGAGCTGCAATTTTATATGCACTGCAATTTTACAGCCTTCCTGCTCACTGTGTGGGTGTTAATTTTGCTCTGTACATCATGGAGTTGTCAGGTAAGATATGCTAGGGAAAGCATGTCTCCTCTCAGAGGTATTAAATAAGACCTGTTTTGTTTGCATTATGAAGCGATGTTCCTTTGATATTTGAATTCTAATGAAAAACCTTTCTATGAACAATGTTCACACAAGCACACACAGTTAATCAGCCTTTAGCAGACTTCTTTAGCAAACTTTGTTTACACAACTTGATAGCTGTTTGTTTTACAGAGTATTGTGATTTTAATGGTGCACCTCAATGTTCGTAGTGTACGTGAGGAACGTTTACCTCAGACCTTCAGATGCATTAGTCTAAATCTGGATGCATGAGGAAGTGATGTGTCATTCTGCGGGTGCAATTTCAGCATGTGTGTCTGTTTGTCTATTGTGAGGTTTGTTCTCATCTTTCTCCAACTGGAGAAAAAAACGACTGCTTTATTATATGTACATTTTTGTTGTTCTTAGATACATTTTATGCATGCAGAGACTGCATGAAATATTTGTACTTTAAACATAGATTTGTCACATTGGAGGGCTTTTTTGTGTATTGCAAAACGTAAATGTTAATATAAAAAATATATATAAATATAATGGTGACCCTACATTACAACAAAATTTTGACCCTACATCTTGATGTCGGAAAAATAAGTAAAAATATTTTAAGTACCGATAAATGTCCCATATTCCCTGGAAGTTGCAGAATACTAGGTTACTATAACAACACACACATTTAAACACACAGTTAAATAGTTATTATATATATATATCTCCCAGAGTTAGGCTATATAAATTATCTATAATATAAATTATTATAGATAATATAATAATAAAATATAATAATAAAAATATAAATTATGAACGGATATTGTTAAACACATGCTTTATAGTTTCATTTCTGTTAAGAAACTGGTGTAACAAATGTGAAAGAGAACAGTTCTAAATCTTTTGCTTGATTAGAAAGTATCTTCATAAGTGTATCTGTATTAAGCAGTGTGCTTTTAAAGGGAGAGAGAAAGCATTTGGCATTGATCTCTGAATTAAAGACAGTGCAGTTTGTCAAGCACACAGTAACTTGCATAAGAAGGGCTTTTATAAATCACAATGCTGTGTGCTATTATAGTCCAGCCATCTATCATTCTAATGTTGTACTAGCCTGACTCTTTGGTAAACATGGACACAGTTCCATCAGTCAGTGTGTGTGTGTGTGTGTGCGTGTGTGTGTGTGTGTGTGTGTGTGTGTGTGTGCGTGTGTGTGCGTGCGTGTGTGTGTGTGTGTGTGTGTGTGTGTGTGCGTGTGTGTGCGTGTGTTGATCTGGAGTGAAGCGGGGCATTACATAACAGTGTGGTGGAAAACAGGCGGAGACAGATTGGGCATGCTGGGAGGGGGTGGGGAAGTCTATAATTAGGAGAATTGCCTCCAAACGCTGCACCCAGAGAGAAAGAAAGATGAAAACTAGATGAAAAACAGATAACAGTTTGTTTTGTTGCTGATATACATCATACAGAAGCCAAACAACATGTCAAACTGTACAGGCACAGAAATTAAAAAATGCTTCAATAAAAAATAGCTAGAGTTGGGTCATGATATTCGACTGATCGACTCAACCAACAGCTTCCTTTAGACCGGTTAGGTGAACTGTCATTCAGGCAATCCATTACTCATTCTTGTACACACACACACACACACACACACACGAAAATCAGTGTGGGTTACAATGATAAATGAATCATACATCTGTGCTTTACATATACGACCAATACCTCCTATTGTGTTTAAGTGGATCTTAATGGCTCATAGCACACTGCTGGATCTCATCTGTGACTATCCATCAGCCTGAAGCAGGAGTGAATGAAGGAGGTGGGGGTGTTGTAGGTGAAAGTGAAGGATGGAGTGAGAGCGAGCACTTGAATGAGTGACGAGGGTCGCAGGGGAGGAGACAAATGAAAACACATATCAAAGAAAAATCATATATGAAACACTCTCTGCTCAAATGGAACTGCTAGCGTTTGAAATGTTAACGTGCTTAAGAAATGAAAACACTGGGGGGGCCACGAGGGAGTGTGTGTTTGTACTTGGGAAACGTTGTTCACTTTTTAGCTTTGCCAAGGTCAAAGGCTGTGGATTTTAGAGCAAGAGGCAAATATACTTAACACACACACTCAATTCAAAGGCCTTTCCCAACAAGCATGGTTGGCAGACATATTTAAAACATTTCTGAAGAAAACATACCATACTTGTTAATATAAACACACAAACATTAGTTGAAAGGACTTTTGGATTTACCCATCATGCATCTTGCTTGACTGCTGCTTTAATAACTAAAAGTGTTTTCTTATGTCTAGTCTGTTCTGAGGTCAGCTTGTCTAGCCCTGTAGATGAGTTGCAGGACTTTGTGTGTGGACCTGCAGTTTTGACCCTTGTCAGCTGTTTTTAGAGTCAGAGTGTAGAGTCTTTGAAGTTTAGCTAATTACCAACAGTGGAGCAGTGGATCTATGGCATGTTGTTGAGTACTCTGGCCAATAATCTCAGTAACAATCTCAATCTCAATAACCTCAGTGTCCTGGTAGGATGCCAGGGTGTTGCTATGTGGTTGCTAAGGGTGGCTGTTTCCACTACTGGTTGCCTAGCAACATTTGAGATTGACTTTTAATGATGTTGCCCCATGATGTAGACAACGAAAACAGAAAGTTTTAAGGGAAAAGACTTAATATCAGTGGAATCAGTACATAAAGTTCTTAATGTGAACAATGAACAAAGCATCCTTTTTGCCATTGCGGCTATAAATCTTCTGTGACAGCACAAATGCCGGTCTGTCTGGGATCATGAAAACCCAGGGTTGGGAGTCAGCACAGCAAGTACCACTGGCTGGATTAAGTCTGGTTCCAGCAGTACCTCAGACTAGTCAGGACCCAGTTTAATGAGCTCCTGCGGAGGGTGGGATGAATCACATGCACTACACTGCCTTAACTCCCATTGCTAGGTGCTAGCAAAATTTGCGCTCATTAGCATAAAATGTGACTTTTAAAAACTTTTGTCGCATGATTTCAATCACTCGTTGCGGTTAAATTCTGTTGCCAAAGGTCAGGCTTATGTCGCTGGAAATCGTCAGCTCTCCATTGAGAATGAATGGGACTGTGTTGCTTTGTTGCTGCGTGTTGCGGCGTGAGTGATAGTTAGAAGTATGTTGCTATGCACTTGCTAAGTTGTTCTAGGTGAGTGTTTTGTGTGTGCTTGCCACCCTACATCAGATAAGCCGCCTCTAATTTTCTAGAAATGGTTTAAATATGTGAGCCTTTCAATTGATTTTTAAACTGGCAAGTAAAAATCATGTGTCTGATTTCCTGAAAATTAAAAGTACTTCTCTGGGAGACCGGGATGGTTCAGTTGTGAGCCAAAGTTTAATAATCAGAAGTTTCTCCTGCTAGAATAGTAGTCCCAATTAAAAAATGATTTAAACAGCTTTACAGCTCAAATAACAAATGTAAATACAAAAAATACGAGTTTCATGTTACTGCTTTAAAACCCTCTAGTCCGCTTGCTTGGTAGGCTTTTATTGTAAGTGCATTATGTAAAGGAATGTTATGGTTGTTTATAGAAGCTGGGGAATAAGTCAAAATTATTTACTCTGGTAACTGACAGCATGCCACAATTACTATCCATATACCTCAAGGTCAACAGGAATTGCTGTTGTACCCATGTACCCAGGTGTCTAAATAACTATTTGCGTACAGGTGAGTATTGCCCAACAGCCCATACAGGCTTAGAGAAAGTTCTTTCAAGAAACAGCCAATTGCATTACATTACATTTTGTTTTTCTTTGGAATAACTGGCACCAATTAGTCATTCACAGTAAGACCAAGAGCATACTTTAATAAGACAAAAAGAGTTTCTTGTAGCATTGAGTTTAACTTCTATGCAACCCCAAACTGTAAACTTCTGACAACAAGTACGTCTGACTGTCTTCTAACAGTTTGTGTGCTAACTATAGCATACTGCTAACAATGTTCAGTGCTTATTGTGCGCTTTTCTGCAGCCTAGATAGCGTTCCCCTGTCTGGACCTCTGCCAAGCAGCATGGCATATCTGCTTCCTGAAAAACACACAAATAGAAGCAGACAAAACCAAACATCTTACGAGGCAGCGCAACAAAAAATTGTGAACCACCAGGCGAAAGTTTGTGATTATCATAAAGTTTGTTGAGTCAAATGAACTGCACAGTCAAAATTATGTGTGTCTCTTTGGGAATTTGAAGACAAGAATGTGTATGTGCGTGTTTGTCACACCACAGTCATCCAGAGTGACATTGTTTACCTTATTTACACACACACACACACACACACCACACACGGAGTCAAGCTGGTTTATAAATAGCGAGGTGACCCATATCCAGACAGTTCCTAACTGTAAACAGAAGCTGAGAGAGGGTATGACAGTCGTTACAGGTACATGTTATCTGTTTACTATCTAACCACAAACACAGAAGACCCATTCATTTCACTTCATTTTAAACTTCTCTTTTTTTTGGTGCTCCACACTACTACATTGATAAACAGGTTTGACTGTTATAATGGAGTGTTTCCAAGGGCCCCTGGAGTAGCACAGTGTTCAAAGAGTTTTTGAAGGGTGCATTAGTTGTGTTCAAAGGAAAGACATTGGTTCATGAGGCCCTGTATGATCTGACCACACGACAGTGGCCCGAATGAAGGTCCTTTTTTTCTTAACCAAGAAAAAATACTGGCTTAGATTTAAACCCATGGTGATAAAATTTGATATGTGTACCAAAATGGCTATTACGAGGGAAAGTGTGGAGAAGGGGCTTGTTGAGAAGTGTACTATTACTTTTCTAAGGAATCAGACCTTTGATTTTTGCCTGGCAAACACTTAAATATGTAAATAAATCCCATAGACTTGCATTGAAGGAGAGCCCAGCAGGACCAGCTTGTCATACACTTGGAGGGGTCTTTTGACTTGGGCCAGAAACAACTATGTAGAACACTTCACCAATGACATTGCAACATACTCTTGCCAGGATATTGTATTTACAGATGCTGTCATGTGTTATATAACAATTTATTTTTGTTTAATGAGATTTAATCTAAACTGAAGTGATAGCTTGTTGAAAGGGCAGAGATCTGGTGTGGGAAATACAGGTCTCTCTCTTTCTCTCTCTCTCTCTCTCTCTCTCTCTCTCTTTCTCTCTGTCTCTCTCTGTGAAGCACTGGCAGTGTTCCAGCCAATAATGTGTGTTCGTCAGTAATGGAGCTGCTCTCTGAAGTGCTATCAGGCAAGGCCGGTTCTGTTTACTTGAGCTTCTATCAGCTAACATGTGCAGCCAGGCCTGGGTTAGAGGGGCGGAGACACACACATACAGAGCAGGCCAGCAGGGCGGAGACTGAAGCTTTGAGGCGTGGGAGTTATAGCTGTTATAGTGTTTTTCACTACTTACTCTATTCTGTGCACAAACATACACAATTGTTGCACAATTATAAATATACAGTAATGTCCACTGTGTCAATGCAGTCTCAATATTTCTGAGTCACTGACCAAATATGCAACACTGACAATGTAAACTCTCTTCAGAAGGTCGGGTTTCATTGCTTCCATTAAAGCACATGATTTGTTTGTGAGATTCATGTTTATTTCTTTTCTTCAGACTTTCATTTAAGTTGTCATGCTGATATAATCGTTTGTCTTTAAAGTTTTGTAATAGTTTGGCATTTTCAGTAGTGGTCTTAGATTAAAAAAACACACTATGCAGTCTTTATCATACCTATGCACTTCAACTGATCTACGATCACACACTGATACACACAACTTTCTATTTCCTCGTAAGGTTCTGTGAATATGATATTGCAGATTCATCCAGACTCGATTAAGTCATGTGAAGTCTTTGATAAGTCTGAGCATTACTGCCAGTAACAGAACTGGGCTGTAGAGTCTTGTATGCATTTTTATAGAGCAGGAATCTCAACAAAATTTAGTTTAACAATAAATGCTTAATAACACATAA